>ML661340.1:543684-558628 GCA_007570785.1 Antilocapra americana | reverse complement strand
AAAAAAAAAAAAAAAAAAAAAAGAATTATGGTGTTGAAAGTTGAAAGCGTTAGCCATTCAGCCACTCTTCGCAACCCCATGGACTGTAAACCACCAGGCTCCTCTGTTCATGAAATTCTCCAGGGAGTGGGTAGCCATTTCCTTCTCCAGGGGGTCTTCCTGACCCAGGGATTGAACCCAACCAGAGAAACAAAAATGTCATAGTTATGTATGCATATATATCATAATTTCAATTATATGATGTCAAAAAGAAGTCAAAACAAAAGCATGCTGCATAGGGACCATGCTAAGAATGCCACAAGAATACCACAGAGGTTATTGAAATCAGACTCTGGGGAGTAGTTATACATAGAGGGGAAAGAGGTGTGATTGAGAAGAAACTTGAGAAATTTGCACAATGCAGGCAATATTCTACTTTCATGTACATCTTGGAGGTGATTTCTTTTGTATTCACCTTATATTTTTTGTCCATACCCATTTTGCTTCATATATGTTTTGTATTTGCTTTGTTTTATCTATTGCTTTCTTTGTGAAGAATTTATAAGTTTTTAAGTAGAGAAAATTATTGTCAACTGGATAACTGGGAATTTGCTAATTTACTGGTTGGGGAAGTATATTGGTTTCCTGGGGCTGCTTTTAGAAAGTGCTGAAAACTGTGGGGGTTAAAGCAAGAGAAAATTGCTCACTCACAATTCTGGAGGTTAGAAATCCAAAATCAAGGCACGGGCAGGCCCATGGTGTCCCCGAAGGCTCTCGGGGAGACTTTGTCTTGGCTTTTGCGGGTTCTGTGGGTTGCCAGCCATCCTTGGCACTCATGGCTCGCAGCTGCATCACTGCCTGTGTCTGCACGTGGTTGTCTTTCTCCTGTGTCTGTTTCTCGGTCCAAAGTCTCGTCTTCTTATGAGAACAGCAGTTGTAGTAGATTTCGGGTACCTTCTAATCCAGTAAGACCTCATTTTTCTAAGTTTTTTTTTGATGTGGACCATTATTTTAAGTCTTTATTGAATTTGTTACACTATTTCTTCTGTTGTTTATGTTCTGGTGTTTTGGCTGTGAGGCTGTGAGATCTTAGTGCCCCAGCCAGGGATGGAACCCTTCCCCTGCCCTGGAAGGCAAAGTCTCAATGACTGGACCACCAGAGAAGTCCCCAGTATGGCCTCAGCTTAATTTATTACATCTGCAAAGACACTATTTCCAAATAAGGTCACATTCTGAGGTTCTGGGTCACATGAATTTTGGAGGGATACTATTCAATCCAGGATATGGGGGCATAGTTTAATAAGGTCATGAGGTTTTATAAATTATGTTTTATAAGCAGACATATGAAGTTTTAATTAGCAACTCATTTCTAAATCATGAGCCACAGAACCTGGCCCAAGTTTTGAAATCTTTCCAAAACAAGGTAAAACACACATATGTAAACTAGGGAAAGCAAATTTGATCTCGGTATCTTGAAGAAGTAGTTATATGGAAGTTGTATCATATTCTTTATGGAAACAAGACCAAAAATAATAGATAGCAATTTTTTTATTGAGGATTAAAATTAAAATTGTGTTCTTCATTGCCTGAATCTAGCTCAGAGGAGTTTTACTTCTGCTAATCACTGAATCTATCAGAAGGAACACTCTACTCTAATTCTTAATTAAGCCATTGCTCAAAATTAGATAAACATATTTTATACTGAAAAACCCCAGCGATATTTAATGTGTAGTTAATAACAATATGAATATTTGAATATTCTTCTTTTTTTGGTTACAGCTATCTTATTGTCCTTTATAGTAGAGTAAGCATTGGACTTCAACATAATTTACATTTTCTTTATGTCCATTAAATAATAATCATGACTAACATTCACATTTTGTGGTAATATATGACCTCTTTGAATCTAAATATATAACAGAATTGTTTTCTCTAAAATAGGTTAAATAATGTTTTCTTTGCAATTTTTTAAATTTCAGTGTCCACAGTCTGTCAGTTTTCCATTAGTATCTGGAATGTTGTTTCTCAATACTTTTAAAATATTGAAATATGAGATTTGAATGGGAAAATGTGAGTAATTATCTCCAAAATCAAATTGGGCTTATGCTGTATCTCCTTAGTAGCTCAGCCCACAAAGAAAAACAAAGTGCTTTGGAAGCAGAGTGGGAAAGAGAAACGATAAATCTGGCTTCATTTCAAAGTTTAAAAGAAACAAATAAAATGGCTCCTGGCAGAATCAAAGGCTTGAACTACATTCAAAATATCATAGAATGCTAAAACTGGAAATTATCTTACAAATCATTCGCCAATTCAATCCTTTCATTTCATAGATGAGGAACCTGGAACCCAGAGAGAATTAATATCATGCTTAAGTCTCCCCAGCTAGCCAGGCATAGTCCTGCTTTGTTCTATCTGTAGGACCCAAATGAATAGATTTGTAAGCACCCCTGTTCTCCCAAACACCCAGATCCATTAATGTCCTGGTTCAAAGTTCAAGAAGACCTGCAATATTAACATCTAGTGTGACATTGCTGGCAGCCTGAGGGATTGTTCAGATGTGGGGGAGTGAGTGGTCCCGAGTGAGAAATTAGGTGCATATAGATGTTTGTCTTTCATCCTTTACAGTACCATCCTGTCTTTATTTAGATTATTTTAAATAGCATGCTAATGAGAGCCTATAGCTTATGATTTCTAATTGTTTTGGAGTCCCATGAATAATTGTGGATGAATGTCTCTAACTGTCCTTAGAGTGAAAGTGAAATATTAAAAGTTTACTTTAATCAACTTCATTTCTTAGGAGCACTTCTCAGCACGGGTGTCTGCATCGAGCTTCATTCACAGGCATATGTCTCCACATTTTTTCTTTGTGCCTTCAGGTCACCCAGGACTTGTTTTTCTTGCCTGTACCATGTAGCTTGCCGGATCTCAGTTCCCCAACCATGGACTGAACCTGGGCCGCAGCAGAGAAAGTGACGAATCCTAAACTAGACCACTAGGGAACTCCCCAACACAGGACTTTTGATCTCATTTCTTCCTTACTGGCGCTTATATACATATTTTAACCTGGATCTAAATTTTGGAGGCATCTTGAATTTATTCCATCTATCTGGGTATATTCGTCTTCTGTATGGATTGAGGAAAAGAGGCAATCATAGATAATAGAAAATTTTAAACTAAAACCTACTTAAAACACTGTCCCTGATTTAATATTCTGCATAATTAGTGATCAAAAATAGAAAATTAGTTTGATACATGGATTTTTGTCTTAAATTTGTGCCAATTCTATTCCTTGAACATACTTTCATTCAGGTACATGATTGTCTTTTTTTTTCTTTTTTTTTTTGGAGTGTGTTGGTGGGTAAATAACATTCCCTGATTCAATCCAGGTCAATTCTTGAGTTTCTACCAGCTGTGGGACTCAACAGTCCATTGAGGACACTTTCAAAGCCCCAAGTGTCCTCCTCTCAAAGGCTCAGATCTCTGGCTTCTAACCTTTGAAGAGGGGTGGAGTCCAGTCCAGTTTGACCCTATTCCCATGACAACTGGGGGATATTATTTGTTGAGTAGTAATTCTCAATGAACCTCGTTTAGAAGCTTTACATGAACTCCATACTCTAGACACTACTGTGGTTTCTGTGAAAAACACTGCTACATTTCCAGTACTTTTCCATAGGTACTAAATTTTCAGTTTGGTGTCCCAAAGAAAAATGAACTTCATGCTAAATTGGTGAGTGCCCTCAAGGTCAGTACCTATATTTCAACAAACCGCACTTAGTACCAGATCATGACAATGTTTGCTAAACATCCATCTCCTGATGGGCTTTTGGGGGCAGGGATTCTGGCTACAATAAGAAAAGACCACCGTTTAGCTGCTGTCCCTTCCAGCTGAGGGGGTTGATCAACTGAGAACAATCACCATGTAATATTTAGTTTATAGGAATCAATACCCTAGTTGGCTTGAGCATGAGATATGACAGTTTTATTAACCAGCTTTTTAAGTCCCACACAGAAGCAATTCCAAAGTTATAAAAGACCCAGTTTCAGCATCAAGCACATCATGAACTGGGACATCTGCCTCCCTTCTTCCCTTCTTGTTGAATGCTGGGATTCATTCCAGACTGCCATACTTTTGAACCATTCTGTGGACATTCTTTCAGAGGCTTCCTTGCCCTCCTTTTCACAGGCCTTGAGGGAAGCAGGTACCTCCCCTTCACTTTGATTTTCACAATTGTGAATCTCTGAGGAAAGCACTAGGATGCCTACTGCACTCACAGCTCCCATATGTAAATTGTCCCATGCCCGCCCCAAAGCACTTCATACAGCAGTTATGCCTAACTTCCCAGCTGACTACTGTAGATATTTTATCTGCTAAATGAAAATGTTACTCAAGAATAGCACAGGGGATCTCCTTTATCTTCACAGACAGTGACTAAGAGCTTTTGACTGGAGACAAATAATAGATTGTTTTCTCATTGTACACCTTAATATTCTTGTTTTATTTATACTTACACATGTGAAAGCAAGAAACACAACTTGAATTTAATAAACAGCAATAATGTTTGAACAAGATCAGTCAGTTCAGTCACTCAGTCATGTCCAATTCTTTGCAACCCCATGGAATACAGCATGCCAGGCTTCCCTATCCATCACCAACTCCCAGAGTTGCTCAAATTCATCTCCATAGAGTCAGTGATGAGACATTAGTTTGCAGAGTTGGTGATGCCATCCAACCATTTTGTCCTCTGTCATCCCCTTCTCCTGCCTTCAATCTTTCCCAGCATCAGGATCTTTTCCAGTGAGTATGTTCTTCACATCAGGTAGCCAAAGTATTGGATCTTCAGTTCCAGCATCATTCCTTCCAATGAATATTCAGAATATTCAGAACTGATTTCCTTTAGGATTGACTGGTTGTATCTCCTTGCAGTCCAAGGGACGCTCAGGAGTCTTCTTCAATACCACAGTTCAGAAACATCAATTCTTTGGCACTCAGCTTTCTGTATGGCCCAACTCGCATATCCATACATGACTACTGGAAAAACCATGGCTTTGACTAGATGGATTTTTGTTGGCAAAGTAATATCTTTGCTTTTTAATATACTGTCTAGGTTGACCGTAGTTTTTCTTCCAAGGAGCAAGTGCTTTTTAATTTCATGGCTGCAGTCACCATCTGCAGTGATTTTTGGAGCCTAAGAAAATAAAGTCTGTCACTGCTTCCACTGTTTCCCCATCTATTTGCCATGAAGTGATGGGACCGGATGCCATGATCTTAGCATTTTGAATGTTGAGTTTTAAGCCAGCTTTTTCACTCTCCACTTTCACTTTCATCAAGAGGCTCTTTAGTTCTTCTTCGCTTTCGGCCCTAAGAGTAGTGTCACCTGCATATCTGAGGTTATTGATATTTCTCCCTGCAATTTTGATTCCAGCTTGTGCTTCATCCAGGCTGCCATTTCTCATGATGTACTCTGCATATAAGTTAAATAAGCAGGGTGACAATATACAGCCTTGACATACTCTGCTTCCAGTTTGGAACCAGCCCATTGTTCCATATCCGGTTCTAACTGCTGCTTCTTGACCTGCACACAGATTTCTCAGGATGCAAGTAAGGTGGTCTGGTATTCCTATCTCTTTAAGAATTTTCCACAGTTTGTTGTTACCCACAAAGTTAAAGGCTTTGGTGTAGTCAATGAAGCAGAAGTAGATGTTTTTCTGGAATTCTCTTGCTTTTTCTATAATCCAACAGATGTTGGCAATTTGATCTCTGGTTCTTCTGCCTTTTCTAAATCCAGCTTGAACATCTGGAAGTTCTTGGTAGTATGTCTAAGAGATGTGAAAGGTATCCTTGATTCTTTGATCAGAGAAAGCACTGTCATGGAATACATTCATTTTTTTTTGAAAATGGATATTTATTTTTCAGAGTGGTGTTGGTATGGAAAAGAAATTGGGCACTAGTACAGAGACTTCCCTCACTCTCAGCCACACGCATTTTTTGTATTACTAACATCCTCCATTAGTGTAACACATTTGTTACAATTGACGAGCCAGTATTGACAGTTTATTATTAACTATAGTCCATGGTTGACACTGGAGAACCAGTGACTCAGTGGTAAAGGATATGCCTGCAGTGCAGGTGATGCAGGAGAGGTGGGATCAATCTCTGGGTCGGGAAGGTCCCCTAGGGGAGGTCATAGCAACCCATTCCAGTATTCTTGCTGGGAAATCCCATGGATGGAGAAGCCTGGTGGGTTACAGTCCATAAAGTCACAAAAAGTCGGATACAACTGAGCAACTGAACAGGAGCACATAGTTGACATTAGGGTTCACTCTTTGTGCTTTGCATTCTATGGGTTTTGTCAAACACACAATGACATGTATCCATTATTACAACATTGTACAAAATAGCTTCATTGCCTTAAAAATCTTGTGCTCCTCCTACTTATCTCTTGCTTCCTTCCCCAAAATTCCCAAGCTTTTTCACTGACCTTTTTTACTGAATCCATAGTTGTTGCCTATTTGAGAATGTCATATAGTTAGAATCATATTCTGCATCGACTTTACAGAATGACTTTTTCCATTTCAAATATGTATTTAGGGTTATTCATGTATTTTCATGACTTGATAGGTCATTTCTTTTTATAGCTGAATAATGTTCCATTGTGTGTGTTTGCCACAGTTTATCCAGTCACCTACCAAAGGACACGTTGGTTGCCTTCACTTTAGGGAAATTATGAATAAAGCTGTTATAAACATTCGTGTGCAGGTTTCTGTGTAGACATAAGTTTTTAACTCATTTGGATAACTACCTGGTAGTGTGACTGCTGGAGAGTGTGGTACGAATATGCTTAGCTTCGTAAGAAAGTGCCAAACCGTCTTCCTAGGTGGTTGTGCCTACCTTGAATTTTTACCAGCAATGAATGAGTGTTTCTCTTTCAAGGTTACATTTTACATTTGGAATTCTAATTTAGTAAACCAACATTTAATAAATAAAGAGCCAACTGTCTACATAGCTACAGATGAAAAATATTTAGAGGATGGATGTCCTAAGTTTAGAATCAACTTAACTGTCACAGTTCACCTTGTCTTTCATTTTGGGGAGTAAATTTGATCTTTCTGCTTCAGTAGTTATGCTACTTTCTCTAACTTGTCTTCCAAAATCCACATTGAAATGCTGACCTCCCCAAAAGCAATGCACTTTTTTTTTTTCCACATTTGGTCCTTGTTGATATCTTTTCCTTCTAGTGTCCCATTGTAAATTTGGCTAAAACTCACTTAACTACATCTGTAAAGTAGCTTCCAAGTTATTTTTATCATGAAATAGTTGATTTTTAAAGAGAGCTTGAAATAAGTATTTTATTACTTGAAATTTTAATCTAATTCACACCTTGTTTTACTCTAATATCTGTCTATTCAAATATATAGATTTTTTTTCAATAAGTTATGGAATTTTCTAACTTATAATATGTCAAGAATATAATTGGCCATCATGAGCTCTATAAGTTGGGCTTTTTAATACATTGTTGTTTTCCCAACAGGATAGTATTTAAGTATACATCTTCAACTTTTAGTTATGTTAAATGTGGAACAATTATTTTCTTGGAAATATTTTCAAAAATACCATTCATGTTAAAAGAAAAGACACAGGTCATATAGCAATTAGAATGTCCATTGATTTTTAGTTTTTCTGTATTAAAATTTTATCTCTCTTCCAATTGCTATCTATTATCTATTTTGGGATATCTCTGAAATATTACATCATGGCTGTTCAGAGACACCATGTTTCAGTACCAGATGCAAAGATCAGCTCCATTTCCTAAACCATTTTTAAACAAAAACCTTAATTGCTCTCTTATTGTTTTCATGAACAAACTATTCTCTTTCGAGAGGAGACACTAGACTAATGTTTTACCATTTTAAATTTATATATACTTTCTTCTTCCCTGGAAGGGAATCAAATCATTAATTTGATTGCCATGCTGGTAGGCATCCAGTATTTTATTGATACAGTTCCTTTTCAGCAAGAAGAAGGTGTGATATGTGCTGAGCCCACGTTACCTGTGGTTTCCCTCCCTTGAGCTTTCCTGCCTCCAGAATGGGTCTGCCCCGCTGCTATCAGGTGATAAGAGTGAGGCCTCTCTTCCTTGAAACTCAATAGAGCATCAATCCAAATCGAGGATGGGGTCTCAGGAAGGGTATCTGGGCATTGATTGAAGCTGCAGCCCTAAGTTATCAGTCTCTCAGGAAAGCTGAGGTCCCTATGTGATGCCTCTTTCCAATTTGTTTTTATTGATTTTCAATTCAGGAGATGAGTTGTGATTGAACCTCAGAAGTTTCTATCCCAATTTGGAATAACTGGCAGGAACTACCCATTAGTCAATACACCATTGAGACAGCAAATATTTATTAGGAAGGGCTTCCTCTACTTATTAATCCCTTCATATATGCTAGGAACTGTATGCGAAGTAAAAGTGTTGGTCGATCAGTCGTGTTCAACTCTTTGTGACCCCATGCACTATAGCTTGCCAGACTCCTCTGTCCAAGGAATTCTCCAGGCAAGAATACTGGAGTGGGTAGTCATTCCCTTCTCCAAGGGATCCTTCCAACCCAGGGATGGACTCCAGGTCTCCTGTAGTACAGGTGGATTTTTTACCTTCTGAGCCACCAGGGAAGCCCAGGAACTGTACATCAGCATTCAATTTGATGCAATTCCTTTTAATCTGGGTGAGGAATGGATTTCACAAACAAGAGTTCTCACTTTAGCATTAGGATTATTTAAGTATTCTTTCTCATAAATAAGTGGTTAAAAGAGGCTTCAAAAAAATCAAGGAAGCCAAAGATTTTTGTTGATGTTGTTAATCATGGGCAACACATCATTTTCAATAACTATGATCTATCCTTTTCAAAAGTTTGATATATTGGTGATAATAATCCTTGGATTTGGGGGTGAAAAACTCAAAACAGGATGCTTTGACTTTATCCAATGCTATGATCTCTATTCTCACAAAGTGACCTCTGTTCTCACAGAAGTGTAACCATAGACAAAACAAACTGTCTCCTTATGTGCTTAGTGCAATCTATCTTGTAGATTGAAAGAAATACGTTTCAGCAAAACTAGAAATTAGTTAGAGATAACAAATCTGCCTGCAATGCAGGAGATGAGGGTTTGATCCCTGGGTTGGGAAGATCTCCTCGAGAAGGAAATGGCAACTCACTCCAGTATCTTTGCCTGGGAAATCCCACAGACAGAGGAGTCTGGCAGTCTATAGTCCATGGGATCACAAGAATCGGACATGACTTGGGGACTAAACCATCTCCACTGCCATACTATCCATCTATCCAACTATCCATTTAATATGCAAATTTTTCACATTAGAGGGAGACCACTACTGAGCTGCAGCTTCACATTTCTTGCATGTATTTTAATAGGTTAGAGCACAGTGTGCCATGATCATTTAAAATAATTTCCAAGTTCAGAATCTATCTTCTCAAAGCACCAAATACAATCAACACTTTGTACCCAAACTCATCTTGTGAGGCCAAAAATGGTGTCAGTTGGTGCTTGAATATGCTTTCCTATTGTCCCTATCTTTTGTCTCAAAATCCATAGAGGTTTTCAGCATTTGTCTTTGAATAGAAACCCTCCTTTTTTCCAGAAGAAATGAAAAACATTTAAAGTTTGTTTTTGTTTTAGTCCATTCTGGATTAGCTCAGTTGGTAAAGAATCTGCCTGCAATGCAGGAGACCCTGGTTCAGTTCTGGGCTGGGAAGATCTGCTGGAGAACAGATAGGCTACCCACCCACTCCTATATTCTTGGGCTTCCCTGTGGCTCAGCTGGTAAAGGATCCTCCCACAAAGTGGGAGACCTGGGTTCAATCCCTGGGTTGGGAAGATCCCCTGGAGAAGGGAAAGGCTACCCACTCCAGTATTCTGGCCTAGAGGATTCCATGGATGGCATAGTCCATGGGGTTGCAAAGAATCAGATATGACTGAATGACTCTCATTTTCCTCCATTCTGGATTTTGTGTTATCTTTAATAAAAGGACTATTTTTATTTTAAAAGTGTACTTCCACTACTTTGACTGTTCTCTAGTGGAAACTGAAATGGTCTGTCCAGATCCCTTCTTCATGACCAGTTCAGTCATCCTCAGATGCTGCTGGTATATAACTTTTGATGGCTCATATCCCTGTTTCTCACTGGGCATTACCTTCTGCCTCAGGAAATTGCCTTGCTTAAGTTCCATCCCTACAAGTAGCAATTTGTACCTATCAATTTCTCCTTGTGTCCAGTCTCAATTTCTTCCCTTTCTTAAATGCTGTATCTACCAAGAGCACTATGGGATAACTCTTGCATGACATTATTCACTTTACTCTCTGCTTCCGGGGAACTTGAATGAAAATAGTTGCTATGAAGAGGGGACACAGAGAGTAGAGTCTTCCAGCTGATTTCTTCACCCTTTGGTCAGCACTGAGTACTCTGTTGCTGATAGTAAGTGGGGTATGAATAGCGCTTGGCATACTAAAGCAGTACAGTTATTGAACTATATTTAGATGGTACAAAAATGGAAATAATCTCATTTGTTGATACAATATCTCCAGTATTTGATAAATATGAGAGAAACTGTATTTATAAACAATGGCATTTGGTGCTCTTGCTGAGTACCACTGAATCATTAAAGAGACAAAATGACAGGGTGTGGGTGATAAATCACCATTTCAAGAGAAACTGAAAGCAGAAAGTCTTTCTGGAAATATTTAAGGAAACTTTAATTTCTTGCAGCTGGAGGACAAACAAAATGAAAGACTTGACTCAGAAGTTAATCATAAAATGGCAGAACTTCACAGAAGGTTGAGCTATCAGCCCCATGTTTCTCTTACCCCAAAGTCTGAGACCTAACAGGAAGTGAATGTGTCCATGAAGCTTGAGATGGAGACATTTGGGTAGATGAACTTGAGATTCGAGTTCATCAAGATCCAATAAGTTTCCACTGAATCCACTAGGCCTACGGAAGTGAAACACACACACACATTGATTAGACAGTCCCTCCCCTCCCGCATGACTGGGTTGGGGATGAGGCGAGTGAAGCGCACAGAGAGCAACACTTGAAGGGGTTCTCACTCTCCAGGTTGTGAAAATTCCCGATCTTCTAGGGCCCCAAGCTCTTCTAGGCATCTCACTTGTCTCCGCCTAATCTTGGCCCTTCCTTCATGTTTGAAGTTTATGAAAAATACTTAAATCAAGCAAGTTTCTTTCAAGACAAAGTTCACACCTCTCAAGATGTACTCTCCCTCTCCTCTGTCAACCAGACCATTAACAGTAGTTGGATCTCAAGACAGTATGAACGATAAGATGCTGAGCTTCCTAAGAGAAGAAGAGTATAATCCATAGAGGGAGCTGAAAAATTTCTAATATGTGTCAGCAAGATCGAGGACAGTGGGCATGGGAAGAAATCCTGAGGTGTTTTCAAAGGGATGTAGAATATTAAGTTAGAATAGAGACAGTTTATAGACATTGGAGTAATCTTGCAACACAAGATTTAACACCATGGCAAAGACTCAAGTGATGCTATATTGGGAAGCAGAGCTGTTGAATAATATCCTTCAAACTGTTAAAGAACTTTGAGACCAATAAATGTAGTGGGCAACTCAATCAAGTGCCATTGTGAAGCTTATTGTGAGTAACTTACATACAAGAAGAAAGGGTCAGGCAGATGGATGATCCAGAGGCATTCACAGCTGCACTCACACCACTAAAAGGAGTACAGGGGGATTTTAAGGGGTCAAAGTTAAAAATAGGATCTGACTACCATGTGAGTTGCATGTCTGCACAGATTGGAACTGGGACTATTTCCTCTCCCAGCGGTTTCATGACCATTAACCATCTGTATCAGGAAAAGGCATTCTTACAGTTTTCTTATCTGATGAAGGCAAGGGTTAAACTTGATAGAGAGCTTACCTGACTTGGGTGCCTTCTTTAGGGGTAGGCAGAAGCTTGATCATGCAGAGACAGGAGGGCATAAGACTATGGGTCTTAGAGGAGCTGACAAAATGGAGTTGGTGTGGTTCAACCACGCATTGCTGTGCCTCTCGGATGACTCTTTGAAATTTATCAAGAGCAATTGCTCACACTAAGTATAAGTGCCATATCATAGAGAAATGGGTCAAAATGGGCATGCCAGAATGTATATCCTATGCAGAGATAGAAGATTCACCAGTTGACCTTGTTCCCAGAGCAGATTCAGAAAACATCCCTTTTACAGGTAACATATACAGTGAAGCCAAAAATCAGCATTTCATACATGATTCTAAGTAGGTTTTAAGACTCAAAACTCACCCACTTATTGAAGGAGACGCTGAAAGTCTATGAGAAAGGATCTTGCAATGTGACATCAAATGCTCTATGGAATGATCTTCCCCAATCAGGCCCTTAAGGATTCTATTGCCTTTTAGTCATGCAGTTATTCATTGGAGAAAAAAACATCTCAAGGAAAAAACTACTAAACACTAATTCTGAATTGGCATGGACTATGGACTATGCTGAGATTCCCAGCTGGTGCTAGTGGTAAGAACCCACCTGCCAATGCAGGAGATGTGCCATAAGAAACATGGGTTTGATTCTTGGGTCAGGACGATTCCCCTGGAGGAGGGCACACCAACCCACTTCAGTATTCTTGTCTGGAGAATCCCATGGACAGAGGAACCTGGCAGGCTAAAGTCCATAGGATCACAAAGAGTCAGACACAAGTGAAGCAACTCAACACACACACACACACACACACACACACACACACACACACACACACACAGGGACTATGTTACTCTCCTGCCCTCTGTCATATTGTGGTTCAAAGGGACCTGGACCATCTGGTGGATCTGCAGAACACCACATTGATCCACTCTACTGCTGTCGTCATGTGAATTGCACCAAATGAGCAAGTTGTGACCAATGTACAGGAATCCTCAGTGAAGACATTTGAGAAGGCGAGAAGTAAATCATAGCAAGATTTATGGCCTACCATATAAGTTAAGAAGCCTGAGGTACAGTGGGCTGAGGTATGATGGGACATCTTCTCCTAATAAAGGACACATCATTGCATTACAACCCTCTTACTACCAAGAAAAAGGACTGATAATACTTGGTAAGCAGGTCTGCAGGAGGTGTCATACTCTGCACTCCTCCAGCTCAGTCACCGAAAGGTTAAAGGTCTGCCAGCTATGAATTGAATCCAGATAGGGAAATAATTCTGCAGCATTTCCAGGCTCTGGGAACAGTAAGAATGGCAGCTTCAGCCATGAAATCAGGAGGCCATTTTAGTATTAGAGATAGCCATGGTGGATAAAGATGCTTGTGTGAATTTTAAGCTGGCCCCACCCAAAAGAAGATCACAATATAGAATGCCCAGGATTCTCAAACAAATCATATCATCAGCAACATATAAAAACACACTATTTGAAAAGTAGCTCTTGGTGTCTTAGTGGGTAGGGTAGAGATGGCTTATTTGACTATGTGATAGCAGGTGATTCTCTGGCCAAGGATAGATTCTGTTGGACCCACTAAGCTCTAAACATGGGTAGCCCTACCAAAAGATCACAGCAAATGAAAGCACTCCATTTGGGGCTGAGCATAAGCAGGACCAGAGGCATGAGTAAACTGTCAGACAGGTGGCCCAGAACTCTATCTGATCATCCATCAATGTGTTCAGGGTCACCCCAAGGAGGTTAGACTGGAGAGACAGCTCAGTAGGGACTCAACAGTGAGCGAGGATAAAGAAGCATGAGTTCAGTTAAGAATGCTTCAAGTTGCAAATACTTTAAATACACTGGAATGAATGTTAAAGAATGAGGGTTATGAAAGAAACAGACAATAGAAAACTTGTTGCAGAGGCTACAGTGAGGGGAGATGGCGGTGGTGGAGAAGATAGGGAGAGGTTGGTAAAAGAAAGCAAACTTTCATTTATAAGGCAGGTAAGATCTGAGGATCTAATGTATAATATGGTGATTATAGCTGGTAACACTGAATTACATAATTGAAATTTGCTAAGAGAGTGGAATTTAACTATTCTTATCAAAAAAAAAAAAAAGAAACCTGCAATGTGTAAGGTGAGGGATACGTTAATTTAGCTTCATAGGGGGAATCATTTAACAAAGTGCACATAAATCATTATAACATACATTTAAAATATATAACAACTCACAATTTTGTCAATTATACCTCAGTAAAGATGAGGAGAAAGTGAATTGGAGTTCTAAATAGAAGCCTATATTGGATATGTAAATTTGGAAATACTTATGTGTAGAGTACTTGAATGTAAAGGAGTAAATGAATGAGAATAACAGGACTTTGATTCCAGTCTTGAGGGGCTCCAAAGTTGAATGTCTTGGAGGAAGAAGATTAGCTTGCAAAAGAGACTCAGAAATAGCAACCACACACCTAGGTGAAAAAGCTGGAGGCTGGGGTCATGGAGCTAAGGGAAAAAGGAGTTTTATAAAGAAGAAACTGATTAAACAGTGTCGTATGTTGCTAAGACATCAAGTAAAGTGAGAACAAAAAATGTTCACAGAATGTAGTGAATTTAATAGTGACAATGCCAATTATTTAAACAACAAATTGCATAGATAACAAAGGAAATTGTATTGATGTCTGTCTGTGACTTGATATGGAGGTAATGAACATAGTTAACTTTCTTAAAATACTTGGCTCTAACTGGTGTAAAGTGATACCTCATTGTGGTTTTGATTTGCATTTCTCTGATAATGAGTGATGTTGAGCATCTTTTCATGTGTTTGTTAGCCATTTTTATGTCTTCTTTGGAGAAATGTCTGTTAAGTTCTTTGGACCAATCAAAACCACAATGATGTACCACTTTACACCAGTCAGAATGGCTGCCCTCCAAAAGTCTACAAGCAATAAATGCTGGAGAGGATGTGGAGAAAAGGGAACCCTCTTACACTGTTGGTGGGAATGCAAACTAG
>ML661340.1:508190-543284 GCA_007570785.1 Antilocapra americana | reverse complement strand
GTAACGAGAACCCAGCATGCGAGACAGCAAAAGGAACGCAGATGTATAGAACAGACTTGTGGACTCTGTGGATGAGGGCAAGGGTGGGATGATATGGGAGAATGGCATTGAAACATGTTAATTATCATACGTGTAATCAATCGCCAGCCCAGGATTGATGCTCAGGACTGGTGCATCGAGATTTCCTGGGGGGAGGGAGGAAGGAGGGAGGAGGGAGGGGGGTTCTTGAGGGGGAGCATATGTAAACCCATGGCGATATCATGTCATTGTATGGCAAAACTAATGAAAACAAAATATTAAAAGCCCTGAATTTCAAAAAAAAAAACCAAACTTGGCTCTAAAAGAGAGGAAAGACATGAACCTGGGAGGACAGTCAGATTAAAAAAAACACACTGTTCAATTTTTTCTTTTCTTTTTGCTTATTTTGTTAGGTTTTTGGAGTGAACTTGCTTAAGGGTGGCAATATTCCGGTTCATGTCCATCAAGTCGGTGATGCCATGCAGCCATCTCATCCTCTGGCGTCCCCTTCTCCTCCTGCCCACAATCCTTCCCAGCATCAGGGCCTTTTCGAATGAGTCAACTCTTCGTATGAGGTGGCCAAAGCATTGGAGTTTCAGCTTCAACATCAATCCTTCCAATGAACACCCAGGAATGATCTCCTTCAGGATGGAATGGTTGGATCTCCTTGCCGTCCAAGACTCTGAAGAGTCTTCTCCAACACCACAGTTCAAAAGTTTCTATTCTTCGGCATTCAGCTTTCTTCACCATCCAACTCTCACATCCATACATAACTACTGGAAAAACCATAGCCTTGACTAGATGGACCTTTGTTGGCAAAGTAATGCTCAGCTTTTCAATATGCTATCTAGGTTGGTCATAACTTTCCTTCCAAGGAGTAAGCATCTTTTAATTTCATAGCTGCAATCACCATCTGCAATGATTTTGGAGCCCAGAAAAATAAAGTCTGACACTGTTTCCACTGTTTCCCCATGTATTTCCCATGAAGTGATGGGACCAGATGCCATGATCTTATTTTTCTGAATGTTGAGCTTTAAGCCAACTTTTTCACTCTCCTCTTTCACTTTCATCAAGAGGCTTTTTAGTTCCTCTTCACTTTCTGCCATAAGGATGATGTTGTCTGCACATCTGAGGTTATTGATATTTTTCCCAGCAATCTTGATTCCAGCTTGTGCTTCTTCCAGCCCAGCATTTCTCATGATGTACTCTTCATATAAGTTAAATAAGCAGGGTGACAATATACAGCCTTGACATACTCCTTTTCCTATTTGGAACCAGTCTGTTGTCCCATGTCCAGCTCTAACTGTTGCTTCCAGACCTGCATACAGGTTTCTCAACAGACAGGTCAGATGGTCTGATATTCCCATCTGTTTAAGAATTTTCCACAGTTTATTGTGATCCACACAGTTAAAGGCTTTGGCATAGTCAATGAAACAGAAATAGATTTTATTTTTTCTAGAACTCTCCTGCTTTTTCGATAACTGTAGGTTCTTCTTAATCAGATTGCGGGCAGGATGAGGGTCCTCTAAAATAATCCCTTTCCTATCAGTAAAGGATGAGAGAGGAGTATACTTGTAACTGTGGGAAAGGCATGGAGCATCGTTTGGATCCTTCTCCCTCTTTTACAGAATAGAGTTCTAAAACATTTGGGGAAGAAAAATAGAACTTGGTGCTTTTAGAGCACAGGTGAATATCAGTTGCATCTTAGGAAATTAAAATAAATAAATAAAGCCTATTCAGTGGGAAGGAGCAGGCAAAAGGATTGGCTCCGAGATACACCCAGGACTGGGTCTGATAATTGGGAAGGTCTGCACACTCAAAAAAACAAAAGCACGCATGAGAGTTGAGAGTTAAGTTGTACTGGGGGCAAAATGAGGGCTGCAGCCTGGGAGACAGTACCTCAGGTAGCTCTGAGAAACTGCTCCAAAGAGGCAGGGGGAAACGGTCAGTGTATATGTGATTTTGCTGAAGGAAGTATATATGTAATCAAGCCTATATTTTTCCAGAAGGTTTCTAGTAGTCTCCTGAAGCCTTGCTCGTCATGTGGAACAGTCATCACCATGAAGGATGCTTTTCTACATATGAGAAGATACCAGAATTGGGCTCATAAAATTGGCCCCTGAAAACATCTAACCATCTGAAGATCTGTCCTGCCAGCTTTTCCCTGAGCACAGAGGGCCTCATTTCTACCTTCCAGCCTGAACTCCTTTCAGGGGGTGTTGAAGGTCAGCAGTTGTAGCCACATATGATTTAATCCTCATAGAGGTAGATGGGTAGATGGCAAGTGACCATGATAAGCGCCAGTTTGTAGGTGACAGTCTCATTTGACCCAGGGAATCAGTGTCTGCCTAAGACCAAAGAGCAAGCAAAATGACAGGAAGTGCTTCTTTTCCTTCTCCTTCAAAACCATCTCCAGAGTAACAAACATCAATATGAACTAGAGAGTAGTATTAACATTGCTTGCCGAAGGGAAAGTGCATGGAGAAAGACACTCCAAGGGTTAGGTGCAGAGAAGACCTAAACCAAGTGTATAACGGACTTTGTAAGGGAGCAATCCTCCTGAAAACCAGTCTCACCTCTAAAAGTAAGGTAATGTCAGAGGAATTTGAGACGTTTGGTTCTAGAGGGTATTACAACAAGAAGAAATCAGGAACCCACCTGAACTTCTGACTTTGCTGACTCAATCTTCCACATTAAAACTGCAGCAGAAGGAAAGTGTAGTGATACCCATTGTAGTCATAACAACTAATTTGCTTCAGTATTTACTGCTCAAGACACTGTACCTACTTTCCACTAGAAACTTATGAGATAGAAAAAATTAAACAAAAGCAGCACATTTCAAGAAACTAGCAAAAAATAGGAACAGATATACTATTAGATACGAATCTTAAAATAATTCTCTTGAACAAAAGAGAAGAAAGTCTCTTGAGCAAAAGAGATTTTTCATATGTGCGGTCCACTGGTTAATTTCAGCAGATACACAGAAACTGTAAGAAAGAATCAAATGTAAAGACACATTTACAAAGATGAAAAATAACTTTGACAGACTAATCAGTAGACTAGTGATTTAACACACCAGAGGAAATATCAGTGAACCTGAAAACAGGTCAGCTTGAACTTATACAAACTGAAACACATATAGGACATTGTTAAAAACAAACAAAAATGACCAGAACACTGAGTAATTGTGGTACAAAATTAAATCAACTAAAATATATTCCACTGAAAACTTAGAAAGACAAGAATAACAGCTGAGACTTTTAAAAGGTCTATACAGATAATCCTAAAAATATACCAGAAGATACTAAGGCTACAAAGTGACTTTAGTAAGATGTCCAGCTACAAATTAATATTTAAAGTCACTTATATTTTTATATGCTGCTGGTGGTGGTTTATTTGCTAAGTTGTGTCCGACTCTTGCTACTCCATGTACTGTAGCCTGCCAGGCTCTTCTGCCCATGGGATTTTCCAGGCAAGAACACTTGAGTGGGTTGCCGTTTCCTTTTCCAGGAAATCAATCTTTCAGACCCAGGGATCAAACCCATGTCTCTTGAATTGCAGGTGGATTCTTTACTGACTGAGCCACCAGGGAAGCCCCTAGGAAGCACATGCATGGAGCCCAGCATGCCCTGTCTGGGCTCACGGTGGTGGGGTGACCTAGGAAGCTAAGAAGGAGGTGCACACTGAGCTCTATGACTTGTCCCACCTGCAGTAAGGGTGGCCCAGTGTCGCAGCTCAGACCAGAGTCGGGGAGAGCTGAGGTGGGTCCGCTTCTCTATGCTAGCAAAGAATACTTAGAAATTAAAAAAAGCAATTGCCAAAAGTACTAATACACAAAATGGGTATAAATCTTCCAAAGTATATACAAAATCCATATATACAATGAAAATAATTAAACAGTTGAAATAAATCAAAGAAGATAGAATAAATGGAGAGATACCACACTAAGCTGGGAAGGTTTAATATGGAAGCTTAAAATCGTTAAATGTCAGTTTCCCAGAAACTGAACTGATCTATTGGTTCAACCCAATTGCACTTGAAACCACTCAAGATTATTTTGTGTGTGTGTGTGTAGATTGAGAGGATGAATTTGCTTATGAAGAATTTAACCAACCGTCAATTTAAGAAAAAAGCAGAAAATTTTGTTTGAACAAATCTGAGGATTATAACCCAGGAGACAGTCTTTTAGAAATTTTGGGGCACTATCTCACAGAAATAAGGGGAGGCCAGTGTATGTGTTATTTTAACAAAGGGGACACAAAGATTGAGCACATATCCTGGTAATGTTTACTGCCATCTTTAAGGAATTCATCTTATTTAATGGCTTTGGTGCTTTTCTCTCTACAAGAAATTGTAAGAAACTGGGTTCACAAATCTGAAGGTCAGTTCTGGCAGTTTTCCCAGACTACCAAGTGCCTAATCCTGATCTTCATGCTGAATTTCTCTCAGGGTGTATTGTAGGTCGGAAACTACAGTGCCTATTGACTTGATGCTTATACAACTGGATGGTGGGAAACACTTTATTTTACAATCGCCTCCCTTTGGTTTTAATCTTGACCAAAATTTGGGAGTCATTTTGTGACCAATTTGACCCATGGCCCTAGAAATGTTCCTTCCCCCGGTCAGGCAGATTTTGTTGATGGACAATACAGTGCATCATCACTGGACTAGGTCCTGTTAACAGTAGCCACTGGACCACCTGTCTTATTGGCCAGTTATGGTGCAGGAAAGGATTCCCTCTCACTGCTTCTCCCCATTTCTAGGGTTACACTGTTAATGTTTCAATCACATTTCATGTGGTCAATTGTTTCAAGTTGCTGTGACGTGATCATTTTTATTGGAGGCTCAGTCACACATGTAGTAATGCAAGAAACAATAATCTTGCAAAACAGGGCAATTACAAGTAATACAGCTAGTGACATTAATAAGATCATAAGTAAATATTTAAGCTAGTCTGCTCCATACCAATCACTATCTTTAAGGGAAATGATTTATTGGCATTGTATATAGAGTTCACCAAAGATGTCTGCACATACAAGATGAGTGGTGGGTCATCATGACCCCTTACAAGATTGAGAAAGAAATGGTATCTTTAAAGGAGTTACATGCTGGTGTCAGAAGAAGAAAAATTGATCTTTCTGGTTGAGCAGGCCACTGAGGGATCTGGTTAATACTTAATGCAGATGCACAATGCACCCTATAGGGGAGGGAAGAGGCCCAAAGGAGCAGAAAAAAAAATTACGCTTCATTTTCTCTTATCTTGCCTTAAATAATGAATTTTATTTCATCAATTCTTAAATGTATAATGAAAGAAAAAAAGGGAAAAATACCTAATTTTTAAGTGAAGTCAAACATAGAAAAGACACAGGGATACTTAAAAGTGTTCATTAATATTTTTATGGACATATTATGAGGTATGTTTTATGAATAAAGAAAATGAAGTTCAGCGAACTGTATTGCTTGCAGACAGGTAAGCAAAGAATAGGGCTTATAATTAAATCAGAAATTCTCATATCAAAATGTTTCATTAAATTACATCAAAGTTAATGTTCAACTCTGTCAAGGTGACTCTCTGAGTTTATGGTATAATTTACAAGACTATATCTGTAACCATGCAAAGAGGCTAAGAGTATGCAATAAAAAATAAATCAAGTGTATGCAAAGTTTTTTTAAATGTTTCTTTTTTTCCAAACAACTATTTTGGTTATATAATTTACAATAATGATTACTTTTTTTTTCTGACTTCATTAACTATTATCCTTCCCAAAAGACGTTGTTTGGGTGTGTGTGAATGCACAGCATAACAGAACATTTCAAATGAAATATTGACTGATAGTGTTTACAGTCTCCGCCCCAGGGCAAACTGTCAGGATTCATTCCCTCGAAGGGGTTAGAATCATTACAGTTTATGGTGACAATTTAGGAGTGAAAAGTTCACTGAGAGGGGATAGGAGTCTCCAGAAAGCTTCCAAGGACTGAGATAAACTAATTCATAGGCAGATTATTCCATCTATAATATAAAAAGTTGGACTGCAAACCAAATAATATCATGGTATGTGTCTATAAAATTGTTTCAGGAACACTATATTTTAAAATGATCTGACATTTTAAAAATTACTTGGGATGAAAAAGAGTTTGGAAGGCTGCTGCTGCTGCTGCAAAAAGGATTTTAAAGGATTTTTCAAATGGGAATATAACTGCTTCAGGAGTATGAAATGGCAACTCGCTCCCGCGTTCTTGCCTGGAGAATCCCATCGGCAGGGTAGTCTGGCAGGCTGTCGGCCAGGGGGTCGCAGAGAGTTGGACCCGACTCAGCACAGCACAGCATATTCACAATGCCGTGCTGGTTTCTGACGTACAGCAATGTTAATCAGCCATAATTATACCTACGGCCTCCCTCTTGAGCCGCTCTCCCCTCCGCACCCCTCTAGGTCATCTCAGAGCATCGAGCTGAGTCCCTGTGCTATACAGCCGCTTCCCACTCACTATCTATTTCACACACGACAGTGTATATACATCAGGGCTACTCTCCCAATCTGCCCCATCCTTTCCAGCCCTCCTCCGTGTCCACAAGGTCATTCTCTATGTCTGCATCTCTATTCCTGCTCTGCAAATGGATGATCCAAACCGACATGCTGCTTGAGAGAAAGGAAATCTTTAGTTCATATTCCCCTTCCTCTTTTTTCTGAAGGAAGAGGATTTTCAGATTTTAAAAGCAGGTTTATATATTGCTTACTCTGAGCCAAAGCATGGAAGACTTGAAGAGATTGTTTGAGAACTTAATTTGTTCTACTGTCCGAGATTAACTATATTCTTTGTTACAGAGAGGACCTGAAAGTATGTCTGCCAACGGCTATCTTGCCTTTAGAAATTTTTCAAATTAGGACATTTGCAAGTGCAAAAGTATATAGAGATTACTTTATGCGATTATCCTCCCTTATAAATAAGCCAAAGAATAAGCATCATTTCTCTAAGTACTCCCTTGCATGCTCAGTTGCTTCAGTCATGTCTGTCTCTTTGCGACCCTATGGACTGAAACCTACCAGGCTTCTCTGTCCACGGGATTCTCCAGGCAAGAATACTGGCGTGGGTTTCCATGCCCTCCTCCAGGGGATATTCCTGGCCCAGGGATTGAACTAGCATCTCCTGCGTGCATCTCCTGCATTGCAGGCAGATTCTTTACCATTGAGCCACCGGGGAACCCCAAGTACTCTCTTAGGAAAATAATTTTCTTATTTGTGCACAATACTGCCTGTAACATGTATTAGTGCCCAACATTACCTGAGTCGATTTTACTAAAATGAAAGGAGAACTCACTTTTGTGGCAAGAACTTTCAGACCAGTGAGAAATAAACCTCTACTTCTCTTAATGCAATGTCAAAGCTGAGCCCTTGTGACAGATTGGAGTGGTTGAATGTATGTATTTCTTTTTCAGATGACGATTTAAGACAACTGACTCTGACTTTCCTTATAAAGTAAAGGAAGCTAAGAGCTAAGAGAAGCTCCAATATGTGGTCTAGTATCAGACACAAATAATATAACTGGACACCCCAGTGTGAAATGAAAACCTCTCCTGCCATATCAGTAAACAAGCAATGTCACAGCCATCAGCGATTCTGGCCTGCAAATGTGAATGAAGACTCTCCAAACTGCAATCCTGAAGATGCCACCAACCCCCAGGATGATTGCTGAGAAGCCCAGGGGGGAGTGGGGGAGGGAATGCAGGAAGCAGCCTCCTGCCCCACCTGCCACTCCTTAAGTTGAAAAAGGGAACAGAAAGGAATAGTTCAGTGAGCCCAGAGGGTTGCATCTTCCCATACACAGAAAGCTAAATTCCTTAACAGGATATCTGATTTTGATGTTCAGACTGCCTTTGTCTTTTGTTGCAAACTCAAATAGAGTCTGACTCCCCCTCCAGCCTCCTTGGAGCAGTTTTCTCAGAGTTACTGAGATGCTATCTCCCAGGATGGGAGTCCTAAATACTCCCACCAAATAAAAGAACTCTACTTTCAGATTGTGACTAAGTTTTAGTAGACACCAACAACCTGATTGAAAAAACTCAGAAAAAAAGTTGATTGCAGGTGGGGCTTTTTCTACCACTGCATTTTCCAGTTCAGTTCAATTCAGTCGCTCAGTTGTGTCTGACTCTTTGCGACCCGATGGACTGCAGCACACTGGGCTTCCTTGTCCCTCATCAACTCCCAGAGCCTACTCATGTCCATCGAGTCAGTGGTGCCATCCAACCATCTCATCCTCTGTCATCCCCTTCTCCTCCTGCCTTCAATCTTTCCCAGCATCAGGGTCTTTTCCAATGAATAAGTTCGTCACAACAGGTGGCCAGCACATTGGAGTTTCAGCTTCAGCATCAGTCCTTCCAATGAATATTCAGAACTGATTTCCTTTAAGATTCACTGGTTTGATCTCCTTACAGTTCAAGGGACTCAAGAGTCTTCTCCAACACCACAGTTCAAAAACATTAATACTTCGCCGCTCAGCTTTCTTTATAGTCCAACTCTCACATCCATACATGATGACTGGAAAAACCATGGGTTTGACTGGATGCAACTTTGCTGGCAGACACATAACCAACCTGTGACCTGTTGACAGGTCATAGCTTTTCTTTCAAGGAGCAAGTGTCTTTTAATTTCATGGCTGCAATCACCATCTACAGTGACTTTGGAGCCCAAAAAATAAAGTCTGTCACTGTTTCCATTGTTTCCCCATCTATTTGCCATGAAGTGATGGGACCGGATGCCATGATCTTAGTTTTCTGAATGTTGAGTTTTAAGCCAGCTTTTTCACTCTCCTCTTTCACTTTCATCAAGAGGCTATTTAGTTCTTCTTTGCTTTCTGCCAAAAGGGTGGTGTCATCTGCATATCTGAGGTTATTGATATTTCTCCCGGCAAACTTGATTCCAGCTTGTGTTTTTCACCCTAATGTAGAGCTTTGCTTTAAATGTTTAGAGGCTAAGAGTTCTATATTTGATCTGCCTATGTGGATAAATTAGGGCAGAAACGGGTCTATTGTTGCTACTGGGACTGGGCTCAAAGGTAGTGGTAAGAAGAAAGGGCTCCCGAATTTCCTTGAGTGATCCTCAGTCTTCCTCACTGGGGCTTGTATTGCCTTCTATGTTTTTATATCATCTACAATTCAATTCTGAGTTTTTCTCTTTGATTTTTCTGAATCAGAGTCTTCTGGAACAAAAGCAGTTACAATCTTCGAAACAAACTGAACGATGCATTTCAGTCCCATTAGATAGCTACAATTTTCACCCTGAAATAAATTTAATGCAGGCAATCATTGCTTTATTTATTCCAACAGCCATTACGTAGGCACTTACCTTGTGCTAGACACTCTCCTAAGTATGCGATTGCAGCATTGAATTAAACACACAAAAAAACCTCTCAGAGCTTGAATTATAAGCATTACTTATATGGAAGTAGACTAAGAAGATAATCATCACTGAGAAGTCAGATTTTCTGTTATGAGATCAATAGACCAGGGGAATGTCAGAGTTTAAAGCAAATGATCTGACAAGACTTCTTTTATATATCTTATATATATATATATATATATATGCATAGATGTGTATCTTATATGTAAAGCAGAGCAATAAAGACTAAAATGTGGTATAGCTGGGATAATATTTGATAACTGTAATGCAAGAAAGTAACTTCTAAATAACAACAATAGAGATTTGCAGTGGCATTTTGAAAAATTTGTTTTAATCAATATTTTATAGTAATTTTTATATGTATAATATTGTGTTTCATGTTGGAAAACTGCAATGTAACAGAAACATAATTGAGATAGATTAAAATGAATACGCTGATCATTTAGGAAAAATAAATTTAAAATATACACTACACACATTAGAAGCTTCCCGTAAAGGCTTTAATCTCTCCATGGCCCTCTCTCTTGCCCCCTCCCAGGTGTCCCACACACTGACAACTGTCACTTTTCCATTGTTTAATGAGTGATAAGCAAAGCCTGGGCGACCCTGGTGGTTCAGCAGTAAAGAATCTGCCTACAGTATAGGAGATGCTGGAGATATGGGTTCAATCCCTGGGTTGGGAAGATCTCCCAGAGAAGGGAATGTAAACCCACTCCAATGTCTTTGCCTGGGAAATCCCATGGACAGAGGAGGCTGGCAAGCCAGTCCATGGGGTCACAAAGAGTTGGACATGACTTACTGACTTAACAACAACAACAACAACAAACAAAACCTAGAGGATCTGAGGAACCACTTCACATTCTGGAAAACTGAGACTGAAATTCTAGCCTCTAACATATATCTGAGATACAGTAGATGCAAGAAATGTTGGGTATTGTTTTAATTATGATTATTGTGATTATTAATTTTAATATTTTCTTCTTCTCTGTGACTTGTATTTAGGAAAGATTCATTTAATTTTTTATCTCTTATAGTGTCTGAAAATTTCCATGCATTCAGCAAAATTTTTCTGCATGTATAAGTGATTGAGATAATATCTTATTTATAGATGATATGAAGTTTAATGAGGGTAGTTTGGCTAAAAGACGATAGTCATAAAATATTACCTATTAGAGTTGATCTAATTTATGTTTTCAAATTGCGGTGCTGAAGAAGACTCTTGAAAGTCCCCTAGACTGCAAGAATATCAAGACAGTCAATCCTAAAAGAAATCAACTCTAAATATTCATTGGAAGGACTGATGCTGAAGCTCCAATACTTTGGCCACTTGATGCAAAGAGCTGGCTCATTGATAAAAACCTTGATGCTAGGAAAGACTGAATACAAAAGGAGAAGGGGGTAGTAGAGGATGAGATGGTTAGATAACATCACTGACTCAATGGACATGAAAATAAGCAAACTCCAGGAGATAGTGGAGGACCGGGGAGCCTGGCCTGCTACATTCCATAGGGTCACAAAGAGTAGGACATGACTTAGCAACTGAACAGCAACAACAAAGAACAGATCAAACAGGATAAAGGGTAATAAGAATAAATTTATAAGTATCTTTTAATGTTCAGGAGCAAGCATAAGATAGAAGGCATATGAATTGTCTGAACAAATGGTACATATCTCTACTAGGAATGTGTCAAGTCATCTGCAGTAGTACGAAGAGAGATACGGGCGTTTAAGTGGAGAAAATGGGTTAAGTCTTAATAATATAAAGTCTGAAACTTTATGCTTGGGTTAAATGCTGGTTGGAGAAATGTTAGCCTGCCGATGACTACATCAAAGTCAAACATGGATTATTAGTCACAGATGTGAAACAAGAAAATAGAAGCAGCTGCTCTTGGGTTTGCCCAGCTCTGTGAAGGCTTTGGCAGTATGACATTTTCCTCTTGTTGGAATTGTATGAAAAGATCCTTGGAAGGCAAACAATCCTAATACATAACTTCTTGATAGATGATTCCTACAAATGGATTTTCTGTCCTTGATTATCAAAACACGCTGTTCATAGGGGCTGCATTGAGGAAGCTCATGAGAGTAAGGCTCAAGTCCAAATGCTTTTCTGTGAATTTATGTGATGAGTCTGTTTTTCTGACAGATATCAGTATTGGTCACAGACCTGATCTCAGATCTTGACTATAATTCTTTAGAATAATGTGTGCGCCTCTGTGCAACTTCAACTCTTAAGAACAGGGATCTTAAGTATAAAATAAGGGCATGAAAACCTAGTATTATTACAAAGATTAACTGAGATAATGGATTATTGTGAACATTAAACCTTCATAAAATTAAATTAAAACATTAAATAATGGAGGAAAACAGATTTATACCTGACACAAGGAAGTTTCAAAATGGTCCCTAGTAGTGAGTTTCTCTTCTCAACTTCTAGGGGGGAGACTCATGCATAAGTATAAATAATCAGACAAGTCTCATACTAGGAGTTTTACTAATGAAAAAGAACTTTAAAAAAAATAGAACTGAATGGAGCTAAACAATTTTAACTTCAGTGAAAGATATTTCCTTCATCCTGAGGGTGAAAGCGTAGAGTGAAAGAGCTGTCTTGAAAGGCTTTGGTGTTTTCACTCATCATGAGCAGATGGACTCATAAAGAGGGCTGAGAGTTGAAGAATTGATGCTTTTGAACCGTGATGTTGGAAAAGACTCTTGAGAGTATCTTGGACTGCAAAGAGGTCAAATCAGTTAATCCTAAAGGAAATTAAACCTGAATATTGGAAGGACTGATGCCCCAATACTTTAACCACTGGATGTGAAGAGCTGACTCACTTTCCCTGATGATGGGAAAGACTGAAGGCAAAAGGAGAAGGGGGTGGCAGAGGATGACATGGTTAAATAGCATCACTAACTCAATGGACATGAATCTGAGCAAACTCTGGGAGATAGCGAAGGAGAAGCCCGGCTTGCTGCAGTCCACGGGGTCACAAAGAGTCAGACACAACTTATGACTGAACAATAACAAGAAGATATTTGGGGAAAAATAATTTCAATACCAACAAGATGCTTCAAAAATGAGCAGAAAGTGAGATTATATTTAGATGGTTTATAAGAGGCAGTTGAAAATATCATTCAAATATTGGGAGAAAAAGTAAGCATAGAGATGGGATTAACATATTTTCCTTTAAAGGAAGACAACATTACTTCATATGGAGCAACTGATTTGCAGTATTCATTAGGATACTCTTTCTTTGATATATTCTTCCAGTTGATTACTAAGTCAACTTTGGGAAATTATTTTAAAATGTATCTTTTAAATACATTTGGAGAATTCTGTAAAATATTTAGTTGTCCTAATATAATACCTCCATATGCTTGTTTCTGTGTATTCAAATATTATTTTATTTTCCTCAGTACAATTATGTAGTGTCTGTCCAAATCCTTTTTAATATGATTTACTGTACCCTGCTGTTTATACCAAAACTATTGCTTTGTGTGCGACATATCTGAATTTTCTAATTATTGATTCTGATAGTTTTTAGATGAATTCTTCTTGCCATTCTTTCTGTGTGTTTCTGTCACACACACATGTCTCTGTCAGACATTATTTCAGATAATGTGAAATATGGAAACAAAGATGAAATAACTTTACTACTATTAGAATTTGTTGTTCAGTTGCTCAGTCATGTCTGACTCTTTGCAGGCCCAGGGTAGCATAAAACTGGCCAGGATGCCAAGCAGCACGTACACTCATTCCATGCTGGTAGGAATGTAAAACATCTCTGGAAGACATCCGTACTTTATTGCAAAACTAAATATACCCTAGTTACATTATTCAGCAATTTCAGTCCTTGGTATTAAATATTTATCCAAGTAAGCTGACAACTTATGTTCACAGAAAAACTGCATACAAGTGTATATAGCAGCTTTATTAACAATTACCATGACTTGGAACCAACTAAGACATCATTCTATAGATGAAGGGTAAACAAACTATGGTATAGGTGCCTCTGTTTATGGTCTTCTCCAGGTAAGTGGGTCGCCATTCTCTTTTCCAGGGAATCTTCCCAACCCAGGGATCAAACCCAGGTCTCTTGCATTGCAGGCAGATTTTTTACCATCTGAGCCACCAGGGAAGCCTGGTATATCCATATAGTACAATATGTTTTCGGTGGCAAACATAAATGAGCTATCAAGTTATTGAAAGACACAAGAAACCTTAAGTGTATACTGGTAAGTGAAAGAAGTTGATTTGAAAAAGCAAAATACTGTATGATTTCAACATGTTATTCTGGAAAAGGCAAAATTATGAAGACTGTTAAAAAAAAATTAGTAGCTGCTAGGGGACTTGGGAGAGAAGGAATACAGAGTGGTTAGCTGGAACACAGTAGAACATAATGATTCTGTATTATACCGTAATGGTGGATACATGCCAACTTACATATGTTAAAACTCATAGGCTGTACAACACGAGTATGAACACGAGTATGTCCTAATGTAAAATTTGTCTTTTAATTAATAATAATGATTCAATATTTTTTTTTTTTTTACTTCCCTGGTAGCCCAGTTGGTAAAGAATCGGCCTGCAATGTGGGAGATCTGGGTTTGATTCTGGGTTGGGAAGATCGCCTGGAGGAGGGCATGGCAACTCACTCCGGCATTCTTACCTAGACAGTCCCCATGGACAGAGGAGCCTGGCGGGCTACAGTCCATGGAGTCACAAAGAGCTGGACGGAAGGGACTGAGCAACTAAGCACAGTACAGGGGTTCTTCATTGTACCAAGTGTACCACATAGGTGCAACATGTGTTGCACTAATGGAAGATGTGCACAAGCCGACATAGGAGACTTTCTGTACCATGCTTCATTTTTTTTTTTTTTGTAAACCTAAAACAGCCCTCAGAAGTAAAATCTATTAATTAAAAAAATGAATAAGATCAGTTTCCACCCTCACGGCATCGGTATTATGGTGAAAGAAGGTAAAGGATGAATTAAAAAGATGAATACAGATGTTGATAAATGAGGATCGAGGAAACTGTGCACTCTCTCTTGGTAAATGATAGTTGGGTGTTAGGCAGGGTACTTTTAGATGTCATGGTTAAAGGTCTCTCTCTGACACTTAAGCTGAATTAAGATCAACTCTTTCTCAGAAGAAAGGTTTGCATCTACCTACTTTCCTCAAAACTACATTGCCAGTAAGAGTTGGAGTAAATCTGGTTTAAACAGGAGAGTTTTAAACTGGTTTTACTACTTCTTCACCTACTCATTTCCAATCCTTGAAAGACTAAAAGTGATGCTTAAAAAATATTAATTAAATCGTATCATTTCCCTGCTTTTAAAATCTTTGCTTTCTCATCTATAATACAGTATTCCAACAAGATCTCCAAAGTCCATTGCTAACTGGTGTTTCCTTTCCAGCTTAACCTCACTGTACCCTCTCTTTTGCTTCACTAAAATGACATCCTCACCAAGTTCTTATCTGGATCCTTTTCTCTCTCAAATGCATAAACTCTTCCTGACCTCAGGGCCTTTGTACTTGCTATGCTTTCTCAGACTTTATCTCTCAATTCTTCTTTTAAATAACTGTGATGATCAGCATTAGGAAAAAAACTAACAAAATAGGTAAAATGGTAAATGATGGTAAAACGGTGGTAAAATGCATACTTTTTATTCTTCCATCAACTATCTCCATGGCTGACCCTTCCTTAGTCCAGATCTTAAATCAAAGTTCTTTTTCTCTGAAGTTATCCTTGCCCTCTCTGTGATATATAGGTCCTTCCTTGCTTTTTCCCCTTTAGTGTGTATCACGTTCAAACTTGAAATTACTGTTTTTGTTATTACAAAGAAATTACATTTCCTTGCAAAGTTGTTAAGTGTTTGTATTTCTAACCAGAATATAATCTTCATGAGGACAGGGAACTTTGTCCCCTCCCTTAATTGTTCTTTCTTCAGCACCAAGGAAATGCCTGGCCCATAATGACACTCAGTAAACACCTGATGAATGAATGGATAAAAGCATAGGTGATATTTACAAAATGCTTACTTTTTTATTAAAATTATAAATAGTTTATATTGAATTAAGCATCACTTTATTTTAAATTCTCTCTATATATTATATAGCTACTATGTAACTTACAAACTCATATTTTCTTTCCCTTGATTTATAAACATTCTTGAACATAGACATTGCTTTCCATTCACTGAAATTTACCTGGTGCTCACACTGAAGTTTGTACTGTGTCAGTCATTCTGTTCACTATTGAGGGTGAATAAAATTTTAACTTTTAATATAAAAAAGCAAATACAAAGACTCTTTCTCAATACATTTTTATTTCAAAGCCAGACTTTTAGGACTAGGATTTAGCCTTTAAAATTTAAATGAAGGATTCTACTAGTTCTTCATAAGATGGCAAATATAAATAATACATTGATTTGGAATGAAGTCATTTAAGTTTGGTGAGTATAGGGTTTTTTTACATTGATAATTATTGACAAACTAAGGTAATTACTATAATAAAATATGTTGATTCTTTTGTTTTATGGCTACAGTAGTCAGAGACAGATTATTGGGTTATCTTTTGGAGCTGTTTGGCTCAATTCAAATGTAACCTACTATATTGGAAGAATGATCAAATTTAGAGAAACCCTGAAAAGCCAGAGCTTGACTAGGACAGATAATAAGGCAATATCAGGAATTTTGCAGCAGGAATTGGGTTCCAACTAGCTTTGGTGTTTCTCCAATAGAGAATCAGACTGAACTGAGGCACATTCCTATACCCCAGGGGAATTGTGTGACTGCCCTGGAATGTGGGAGCAAGAAGCAAAGGAAAACAGAGGACCATGTTCATAAAGGAAAGGGAAAGTGTGGCAAGCCAGCCAAACAAAAGAATCCAGCCTACTGATTGATTAAATAGGCTAAGGTCTCTACATAATGCCAAGAAATCATTGAAAAGAGGACTGAGACATCAATTCACAGAATTGGTATTTCTATGCCTGAAAAGCAAGGGTTTTGATTTTATTTTTGTTTTGCTTTAAGTCATATTTAGATGTCTGATAATTTTCAGAACTCAGAAATAATTATGCCTCTAATAAAGCTCGAGATCCCTACTTACAGTCAACTCAGGCAAAAATCTGAAGATACAACCTAATAATATTCCTGATCTTTATTTGATAAGTAATATTGCAAAACTTTACAAGAGAAAAATGATCACTGCTTGGGGGAATGTCTGTGATTAAAATTTCATTATAATCCCAATGAAAATAAGCTTTCTTGGTGCTTATCTCCTTAATTTTGAAAACTTTGGCAATTGTAGCAACCTTATGGTGGCTCAGTGGTAAGAATCTTCCTGCAACGCAGGAGCCTCATTAGATGCCTGTTCAATCCCTGGGTTGGGAAGATATCCTGTAGGAGGGCATGGCAACTGACTCTAGTATTTTTGCCTGGAGAACCCCCATGGACAGAGGAGCCTGGGAGACTATAGTCCATAGTGTCTCAAAGAGTGGGACATGACTGAAGGGACTTAACATGGAGGATGCACATACTACTGCTAACTCTCATATTCTGAATAAATGTAGCCTTATTATCCCACTTATATCTGTCATGTACAAGGTATCACTCTCATGTCTGCATTTTTTTTTTAGTGCAAGTATAGTTATAGGGAGAGTTTGCTCACAGAAATAAAAATTCAAGTGAGCCCTTTCCTATATTTATGATGTTTCCTCCCACTGTCTACAGTCTATGTGAATGTCCCTGAAATGGTTTCCTTGGTAACCAGAAGGAGCCTGGCTCTGAGTGGGTATAGTACAGGCTCACACTTTTAGACATCATTTGCTTTTAAAAATTAACTGTTCAAAGGAATAGTCAGTAAAACACATGAAAAACAAATCTCTATTTTGCTATAGAATTAACATCTTGCTAGTGTTTTTCCATTTGAACATTTGAACATCTCGCTACACACTAGCTAGATACTCTTGCAATTAGTTATAATTCAGAGAAAATTGTTATTTATTATAGATGCCATTTTAGGAAGCTATGGTAGTGAAGCAGTTTCCTTTTCCACACCCATTTAAAATTAATTGCAATATTCTATAACTATCATCTGAGTAACATCCAACGCACACATGTTTAATGATGCCAAATCACAGAATAAACAAAATGAAATTCAGTGTGCCTCCATGCACCAGGCTGCCAGAGGCAGAGTCTAAACTAAATGTCAGAGGTAACGAAAAATTGACTGATTTTAATAGAATCAAATAGATTGCAAACAGCAGCTGGTTATCAGTGTTCATTATGAAATAGTAGCAAAATCTCTTCATTCTGATTTTTAGCTGATCTATGTGGTGCTATTTCACATGCAGATTGTAAACAATATCTCCTGCTGAATTCGTTTTTATTTAACTATCATTTCTCTTTTATCCAGCAGCTCCCTGGACTCTCCCAGACCCCTTTTGGCACACCATGTTTGTTACCTGAAATCTGTGGCTTGAATGACATTTTATATGCGGTGCTACCCCTTTGGTAATCGATTTATGTCACACTCATGAAATTATAAGATATACACTGCTACAGGAGCTAACTGAAGAATGAAGAGAGGTTAGTGAGTAACTTCGGATTGTTGTCATTGTTCAGTCACTAAGTCGTGTCTGACTTTTTTGTGACCCCACTGATTGTGGCCCTTGAGGTTTCCCTGCCAGCTGGGTGGATAATATAACCAGATAGGCTAGGATATAAGCTGGGCCTCATTTAAACAGGTCTTACAAAGCGTACAAAAATGGTGGCGATAGAGCGGGATCAATGATATAAGGACCTTTACTAATAACAGGTGCTATTTACATTTATTGTTCCAGTTTAATTATCATAAACACCCAACAAGATAGACGAAGCTATAATTATCTCTACTTTACAAGCGAGGAAGCTGTAGCACTAAAATGCTGAATAACCCTTCCAAGGTCATATGCCTAGTGAGTATTGGTGCCAGGATACGGATTCAGGACATCTGACTTCAGATTCTGAGCTGCAAGGCCATCTGTCTCAAAAAAAGTGGAAGACCGGCTTTCATCTGGGAGTATACACTACCAGTGGAGAAGGAAATGGGAACCCACTCCAGTATTCTTGCCTGGAAAAACCCATGGACAGAAGAGCCTGGTGGGCTACAGTCCACAGGGTCACAAAAGTTGGATACGACTCAATGCCTAAATTACCACCATATACACTACTAAAAGAGGATAACATTGGGAATTATGACGCATGAATGGAGAGGTTGCCCATGGGGGAACAATTTAAGTACTAAGAAAGTGAGATCTGATAGCTTGAGCCTCAATTAGAGGAGAAAATAATGTAATCAATTCTGTAACAGTGGTTGGAATTTATTTCATTATGAGAAGTATGCTTCTGGACTATGTGGTCTATAAGCTGCATATATGGGGGACTTCAACAAGAAAACATGGGTAAATTTTTTAGAATGCAGTGATAAGGAGCCCACCTGCCAATGCAGGAGATGTAAGAGATGTGAGTTTGATCCTTGGGTCAGGAAGATTCCCTGGAAGAGGGTATGGCAACCTACTCCGGTATTCTTGCCTAGAGAATCCCATGGGCAGAGAAGCCTGGTGGGTTAGGGTCCACAGGGCTGCAAAGAATTGGACACAACTGAAGCGACTTAGCATGCATGCATGCACGGAAACATATGTAGTATTCTTATATATCTCACATACACTCTTCCTTTTTGGTCATAGAAGAAAATACACTTCCAGCCTCCTTGCATTTAGGCATGGCAACATTCAGGAAAAGTGAGAAGTGGGGATGTTTGATTCTTCTAAGCTAAAACAGTTGAAAGTCTCCAAACAGTTCTCCAGGTTTTTTCTTCCACCGTATGGTTAAAAAAAAAAAAAAAAAAATGGATGTCTCAATGGTCAAACAAGCTGGCAGCAAGAAAAAAGTAGCTGGGGTGCCTGGTGGTGACTGCTGTGGAATGCTGCAGGAAGGATTGTTACTTGGAGAGTCACCTTCTCTGGTTAGGGAACTATGGTGTCAAACCATTGATACAGTCTAACTTATCCTCAAAAACACAGAGAGAATGAGAGGAGGGACCAGTTGCAGAGAACAACATGTAAACAAGCACCAAGTTTAGAATAAATAAGTAGCCCTTGGCTGAAAATCAGTGGAAGAGTTTTTTTCTGACTTAGTGCTTCTAATTCTATTTCTTCTCGGACCACCCACTATGGTTTTGAACATGCTTTATTTTTGTAGTCTTGCTTTTCATGGAACACCTCACATCTCCAGAAATTGTAATTTGGAAAATGCTTTTCAAAGTCTTATTTTTTTTAATGTGCTTAATTACTACATTAACTATAACCATAACTCTTAATTATCCATTCTTACTTCAACTGTGTAGATTTATCTATCCAGAGAGATGAACATTGGTGAGGAAGATATTAGAATGGCTTACATTTTTATATATTTCTCTCTCAAGAGATCCAAACTACTTCAGGGACTATTCCAATCCATCCATTCACTAACCCATGCGTATTAATATATACTGATCAGCTGAGTTACAAAGTCAGAAATAAAGGGTGCTTGAATAACTTCTTCTTAAGTTTCAGGGAAGATTGCAGCGTAATGGTATGGCTTTGAATTGTATATAGTGTAAAGTCATCCAACAATATAGTGGAATCTATTCCTACCAATAACTGTGCCTTTTGGTGGTCAATCACAGTGATAAAATTTTTAATTTTTAACTCTGCTAATGCATCTCACCAATATTCAATTTATAGAACCATACAGAAATAAAAACACACAAGAAAAAGTACTTACACAGATGGACATAACATTTTCTTGTCCATAAATTTTTATTGTTTTTGAGAAAAGATAGACACATGGAAAATTAAATCCTATTAAATGTGTTGTCACAAGACCTGTTGATGAATTGCAAAGAAAGACTAGGAAAGGAGAATGTTTCTTTCTTCATTTGTGTCAGCCCCACTGTGGCTTGATTGTTATATAAGAAAAAAGGACTTGCTAATATTCTTGGTCAGAGATGGAGAAATGGATTTTAAAGAAATTACAAGTAGAAATAATCTATTTCTGTGCTCCAAAGGACACGGTCTCTCTATTCTCCTACTTTATTTTTTCCTCCTTGTAATGACTTCTCACCTTTTCTGCTCTCCTGTGTCACAAAGATACCTAAAAAGGGCTGTCTGTTTATCTGTTTTGTACCTCCTCTGGGTAGTAAAAGAAGTGAGGATTTCCCAAGGAAAGCTAATTTTCTTTTTTCAGTGTCAACTTCTTTCTCTCTGTTTTTGACAGTGTAGGATTTGGAGATTCCTAGAAACATGACCATGGTTCTTTCTTGGACTTTAACCTCTAGGATGAACAGGAAATAAGTGGTCAGAGCTTTAAAAATTCATTGCTGGCTAGAATCACAGGGAAGCTGCCAGTGGTAAGCAGGAGGTGAGAGCTGAGTTTTGGAGTAGGACAGGCAAACAGGAGATGGGAGCATATTTTTAAGATGCCGAACAAGAAGTGAAACTAGATAATTAAAGTAGGTACAGAAGTTGAAAATTGTCCAACACAGTACTTGGGACCCTGTAGAAAATTGAGTAAGGAAATATTGAAAAATACATCTAGTAGGTGAAATGTGAGCTTCTAGCAGTGTAGTCACTGGAGAACTTTGTGCTGGGCAATGAGTTGGTCTTCCCTTTTGTCACTCCACACTCCTCTCCAACTCCTGTACAATTTCACTTTAGGCATACCCTCATATTCTCAGGAAAGCACTTTACACTAACTGTCTCACTTTTATATTTCTCATCTACTTTTCAACCCACAAGGTCTAGCTTCTCTTCCTATTGCCCCATCAAAAGGTCATTTACACCTTTTACATCAAAAGGTCACAATTCCTCCTATGATGTGATCTCTCACCTTCGTTTCAACTTTTATTTTTCTTATAACACTCTACCACTCAGAATTTTTTTTTAACACCATAGATCTTTGTTATAGCTACTAATTTAATGATCATCTCCCTTCTAAAATTCCTATAGTAGAATACCTTGTACCAGCCGGCTTCTAAATGGGATTGCTAACCCTGGGCTTGTGATCCCATCATCTTCCACTCAGACGTTTAAATGTTCATCAGTCCATCTCTCTCTCTCTCTCTCTCTCTTTTTTTTTTTTTTTTTGCTTAAAGGTTTCCATTAGTCTCCCATTACAATAAAATTCAAAGCCTACTAGGCTCTATTCAATCTCTCTCAACCTTTTCTTTATAGTATCGTCTATGTTTCACGTTAAGCTTCAGTCATACCCAGACTTTCCAAATACTCCCCTTTTTTTTTTCCTACCTCAGATCTTTTGCTGCTCCCTGAGCCTAGAGTCATACAAGCTTTTGTCCAGTATTATAGCATGTGCTTATTTCCTTTATGGTGCTTATGATTTTCAGAACTTAATTCTTGTGAAGCTTAATTCATATGAGGCTAACATTTATTATTATTTCCACATTAAAATGTAAGATCATTGAACGCAGGAACATCACTAGTTCTTTCCACTTTGTTCTTAGAGCCTAACAAACTGTTTGGTAGATAGTCAAATCAATATTTCTTGAATGAATGAATATTTGTTGTAAAGCAATGGATCTTACTGCGGATTTTACACACACACACACACACACACACACATTTATTTATTTATTTGGCTGCATCAGGTCCTAGTTGTGGCATGTGAGTTTGTTTGTTATTTTTTGTGGTGCACAGACTCTCTAATTTCTGTGCAAGAACTTGGTTGCTCTGAGGCATATGGGCTCTTAGTTCCTGGAGCAGTGATCAAACGCATGTTCCCTGGTTTGAAAGGCAGATTCTTAACCATTGGGCAACCAGGGAAGTTCCATACTGTGTATTTTTGAGTGAAGTATTTTCAAAACAGATAATCAATTTGCAAGTTAAATTTCTAATTTTTCTTTTTAAAAAAAATTATATTAAATGTCAAACTTCTTACCATTACTTACATTTATAGTTATCTTTTCTCTCAGTATATTTGGCATTTTAATTTTAAAGTACCATTTTTATTAACATGCTATTTTGTCAGTCATTCATCTATTGAATCCTCAGTTATACTGTGGTCAACAGCATTTACAAATGGGTTGTTGTTGTTTAGTCTCTAAGTCTTTTCTGACTCTTTTGCAACCCCATCGACTGTAGCCTGCCAGGCTCCTCTGTTCATGGGGATTCTCCAGGAAGAAAACTGGAGTGGGTTGCCATTCCCTTCTCAGGGGATCTTTCCAAACCAGGAACTGAACCAGTGTCTCCTGCATTAGCAAGTGAATTCTTTACTACTGAGCCACCTAGGAAGCCCTTACAAATGGGTACAGAGTATAAAAGATGCATCATATTCTACTCTGGAAATCCAAAAGTACTCTGTACTAACTTTATCTTTTTCTAAAAGCAATTAGGTGTTTATGATATTTGCTTAAAGCCTAATAGATACCAATGGTTCTTTTCACTTTTGACTTTTTAAACATGAATTTTAACACAGGCCTTCTGTGTTAAGCAAATGAATGAAACAGAAACTTCAGGAAGAAAATCACCCAAAATGCAAATTTAAATACATATGCATGTGTGTGAAAAAGCATGTGTATACATATATTGCATACACACACACACACACACACACACACACACACACACATACACATGAAGAAATAAGATTCAGGATTTCAAAGGCTAGTAAAATAGATGACTTTTAAGGACCTTTCAAACTTTCAAGCACAGCATTTGATGAATTGCATCTATTGTCTAAGAGTGACCAGAAATCATTGAGATCAAGTGGACATTTTCACTCATTTGATTCAATTGATTCTGTTTTACAAACAGATTGAAATTCAACAAATGCATTCAACTGTATGGATGCCTGCTGCTCGCCAGGCTGGGTGCCAGGTAATGAGGATTCCAAGATGAAGGAAGCATATGCCCTGCCCTGGGGCATTTCATAATCTTGTAAAGGAGACTGTCATGACAAGCAAAACAGGTGTTGTACCTATAGTATGAGAAAATTTAAGGTTTAGACATAATAGATGAAAAGATGTCCGTGTAGAATTACTTTGTTTGTGTGGTAAGGAGATGTTATCAGAGAAGTTTATTTAATGCAGCACAATAAGTAATACTTTAATTGTAATCACTGGTGTATTTCACCTCTCAGTTTAGTTAATGAAATGCTCTATTTAAATTCACATCTATCAGTTTACCTATTATTTTTCCAAGGACTTGATGATATGACCACCCGTTCTTTCCTCCTCCAGTTCTGTTCAGGGTCACCTCATTCTCAGTCTAAATCGTGAATAAAGCTCAATTGTGTCCTAGGGCTTCCTAGGTGGCTCAGTGGTAAATTCCCCTGCTGATGCAGGAGAAGCATGAGATGCCGGTTCGATCCTTGGGTCAGGAGAATCCCCTGGAGAAGGAAATGTCAATCTGCTCCAGCATTCTTGCCTAGAGAATCCCATGGACAGGGGAGCCTTGCAGGCTACAGTCCACGTGGTTGCAGAGTCAGACATGACTGAGCAATTGAGCATTAGAAATCCCTATTTCACCATTGATTGACAGGTTAATTTTGCTGTGCCAAAACCCATATCCAGTGCCCTGAAAATCTGAGTATAAGCAAGGCTGCAGTCTTTTGCTTTATTCTGCCCTGAATTACGGTCCCTGCAACGGCAATACTAGGTGGCTTTCTCTTCCATCTACAGTTCCTTCTTGGGCACTAGACCTCTTATTCCAAGGCACCCCTTTCCTTATGTCCAGATAGACTTTCTAACTTTTTCCAGCTCTCTCTTTAATGACAACCATAATTCCCAGAACTCTCACCATTTGCTCTATTCCTAAAGGTATGAAATCTTTCCAAAATAAAACAACATTTTCCACTTAACCTAAGCATCTCTATTTCTATTGACAGAAATGTCTGTTTAACACCCCGTAATACCATATTGTTTCCATGTGAATGTCACACAACTTATTGGACCCATTAAAATATCAAGTTCAAGGATACCGTACATTCTAGGGGAATTATTAAGAGGTGTTGGTCATCAGGATGCAAATAATTGAAGAGTCCTAACCCTGAGTTTCCTCATGACTTTTTTTTTTCTCTGATTTCCTTTTGTGTTTCCAATATACCCAAGCACTGTGTTTGCTTGAGTAACAAGAAGAAATCCCAAGGAACTGTTTCAATCATTATCAGATAGAAAAAAAAAGATTATTTAATAACTAATTTAAAATTTATCCTAATAGGTCAAACTATGTTAAATAATTCATATGTTCAATGGACTGTTAGTTTATGGCTACACTAATAATACCTGGAATAAAACAAGCTGTAGACTTTGTTGTACTTAATTATTTGATTTTGGGAAATTTGTATATCGTGTAAACATAGATATCAAGTAGGTTGTGAACAAGATTTTTTGACATGTGTGTCATTTGTTTTGCTTTTTGGTTACCAGATCCTAATACCTAATGTGTTCTGAGCACAAATGATGTTTTGAAATTTGCACTGAGATGCTTTTTTTGTTAGTGAAAAATATAACTAACCAAAGGAAGGGAAGACTCAGTGTAAAACAGTAGAAGGGACACCTGGTCTTCTGCCGTGAGGTTCTTTTATCTTTTCTGTTTATTCATTGATTCTTAATTATTTGGAAGTCACATATCCCTTTGGGAAGCTAATAAGAATATAAGTTCTCTCCACATAAAAAGTTGATACATAGTCTGTGGCAATTATTAATCACTGTCTTAACTTCAACCTCATTCTCTATGCCCTGCTTGCTGATTGTGGAGCTGGGACTCAGATCACTGCATTTCTGCTCTGTCAACTGTCTTTCTGTTTGGCTCTGCCAATAAAAGGTATCAGAGGAGGCTTGCAAGGCTGGAGCAGAAAGAGACTTGTTCCTTCCTGTCTGCCTTACATGGGCTTCCTGTCTGCCTCTGTTCCTGTGAGCATCTCTGCTGCATCTCCTCACCCTGGAGGCAGCAGCTATTTCTGTAGCAGAGGCTGAATGCAGTCAGCACTTCTGCCAGCAGTTGCAGAATCAGCCACATCTTGTCTCCCATCCAGAGACACCGGTTCAGTCTCTCCTGAAAGGTCTGAGTTTCAGCTCCCAGAGTTCCTTCCTTTAAGTTTCTAAGTTTTTGTCATTGTCCCCTTGTTTCCTGAGCATTTGGGCTCATGGTTGTTTTTTTTTGTTTTGTTTGTTTTATAGTAGCTACCTTTATGATAGATACCTTAGAATTTTCTTTCCGTCCTTTATATTATTTAACACGTTCTTAAATCTTTCCGTTCAAGTAGCTGGCACGATTTTGGTCAAATAGGCTCTGGCTGATAAGTATTTTCACAAAAACAAAAAATTTTCCTTTTATTTTTCTAGGTGTCCTTTAATTTATCCTAGATTAAGAAGTGTTTAATCATTGGATATCTAAATCTGTGTTATGTTTCAATAAAATTCAGTGATTCTTAAGGATATATAATTGGGGACATCAGAATGACAGAGAATGATCAACGAAAATATCAGAGAAAATGTAAGAAATAATTGTGAAGATGTAAAGCAATCATCAAGACCATTCTGTACCTATTTTGAACCCGAAATGGATTAAAAACAGAAATGATTATTTATAGAGAAGTAGAAGATAAAAAGGAAAAATTTTGTATGATGGAAGTGGGGGAGGATTCTTGGCATATGGGCGGTAGGAACAGAATGCAGATTTTGACCAGCTGAAGGCAACAGGAAGTTGCCTTTCACTCATCTGAGTGAAAAAACATCTTTCAGAAAGATTATAAGTGCATGTAAGAGAATGGCAGGGGAAAGTTTTCAAAATAACCCAGGTACCTGTGGAGTCACTTTTGATATGACACAGCATTTCTTATCATAGCAATACAGTTGTTCAAATTTAGAACTCATAGTGGATTTTTTTATGAGATTCTGGCAGTAATTCCTGCACATCCATAACTGTTATTGCATTGTCACTCTTAGGAGGTGGTTATCAGCACACTGCTTTTATAATGGAGGAAATTCCATTTGTGAAATCTCAATTCTCCCAATTCTTTCATTTTTAAAGGTTGCAAAAAAAAAAAAAAAGAAAAGAAAACCAAAACCCAGTCCTCCTCTGAGACATCTACTCCAATAAGGGTGACAGAATAAAATTTAACAAAACTTGAAAGTGAAAAGTGAAAGTAGCTCAGCTGTGTCCAACTCTTTGCAACCCCATACAGTCCATGGAATTCTCCAGGCCAGAATACTGGGGTGGGTAGTCTTTCCCTTCTCCAGGGGATCTTCCCAACCCAGGGATTGAACCCAGGTCTCCCACATTGCAACTAAGTCACAAGGGAAGCCCAAGAATACTGGTGTGAGTAGCCTATCCCTTCTCCAGGGGATCTTCCCTGATCTAGGAATCGAACCAGGGTCTCCTGCATTGCAGGTGGATTCTTTACCAACTGAGCTATCAGGGAAGCCCTGATAAACTTGACTAAGTCATATAAGGAGGTAAGGGATAAATTAGTGCTAGAATTAAGGGTGATCCAGGACACACTAACGACTGATCGTTTCTCATTGTCTTTCCAAATATAATTTTATGCCTGGGGACAAGAAGTGTCTTTGAATCAACCCTCTTTCTGCTGCATCTCACTGTTGTTGAATGCACTCAATGGGACAAAAAAGAACAAATTTGGAAAGTCTTACCACTGGGGATGGGGTTGAATGATGAGAAGCTCCATGGGATCATCCTTGGGCAACATAGTTCAAAGTACTGCCACTGAATGTGTTTCTGTTCCTTTAACATTATAAAGAGGGAAAAACACACAAAAAGGAAAAATGTTTAGAAGGGAAATCCAATCAGTATAGGCATTATTGCAAAGAAAACATTCTACTCCTTCCTAGGTGATAACAGAGAGGATACTTTATTATATTAGAGACTGGTTTATTTAATTTTCCCCCCACTGATTGGGGAGCAGGTGAGATAATCACTTTTCTTAACATACCTTGCTTCCCCTTCCAGTCCTCTTGAGCCAACAGCTCAGGTCCACCCCTCAGTTCAGTTCAGTTCAGTCGCTCAGTCGTGTCTGACTCTTTGCGATCCCGCGGACTGCAGCACAGCAGGCCTCCCTGTCCATCACCAACTCCCGGAGTTTACTCACACTCATGTCCATCCCTAGAGAGGTCCACACTGTGTGGTTCAACAAAATTGCCTCTAATCACTTGTGAGTGCTGAAATTTAAGTTGATTTGATTAAATACATTTCTAAAGAAGATGTTAGTTTCTCCACTGCACAGATTAACTTTCGAGTTCAATAGCCACGTGTGGTTATTAGCCGCATCTTAGACAACCCAATGTCCATCATCTTAGTGCTCCAAAGAACACATCTGTCATTTCAGAAAGTTCCCTGAGACAGTGTAGGCTCTAAAAGCATCAACCTAGTAAATGTTTGGTGATGGTGGTTTTCTTCTATTTTCCATGCATATTAACCTAGTGTGTCAAAAAAAAAAAAAGGTACTTGTAGCAAATTATTTTTTTTTTTTCAAATTGTTGGAGGAAACTGGAGGGGCAGAAAATTTATTAATGCCTCAAGTATCACAGGCGCTTCCCAGGTGGCTCTAGTGGTAAAGAACCCACCAGCCGATGCAGGAGGTATAAGAGACACAGGTTCAGTCCCTGGATCAGGAAGATCCTGTGGAGGAGGGCATGGCAATCCACTCCAGTATTCTTGCCTGGAGAATCTCATGGGCAGAGAAGTCTGGCGGGCTACAGTCCATACTGTGCAAAATGTGAGACACGACTAAAACGATATAGCACGCACGCATACAAGTAGCATAGTCAAAGCATTCGAGCTGAAGGGTTGTACTTGAGAGGGATAGATAATATATTTCCAAAGCCTTAAAACAGAAGAGTCGAGAACCATTTGCAGGGACTTGCCTTATGAAGTAGTAGTGCCACCAAGTGTTGGGTGAAAGAGGCTAAATTTTTGGAAAATGCTTGAGAAAAATTCTGCCTTAAAAGGATTAACAGAATTAACCATAGTGGTCATTAAGCTTGTATAGATAGAACCACATTTCAAAGTCTTATATATCATTATTCATTTAGTTTAGAACACAGTAAAGGTGGATATAGTTATAAATATCCTGTGCTTAATATCCTTTTCATTCTAGGTGAAAGAGATACATAGCATAATGATTTGAAGTGGCTTATTGGGTTTTTGTTGTACTTTGGCTCAAGTATATTTAGATACTTTGAAATATCCAACACTGCAGTTGTGTATGGCATGCATTTAAGAATTTTTTAATCAGTGGCTTTGCCACTGCCTGTGATCTTCTATATCTTTCTGATTCCACTTCATTTTGCCAATCCTTACACCCTACCTTCTCTCCCTTCACACCTTGTAGATCACCGTCTGTCCTTGCGGAGATTTTCATCCAAATTATGACTTGCATTTTAAGATTGGGAAAGCCATAGACAGGAAAAAATGATGGTTTGTATTCTGTGTTGCCTTTGTCACAAATTGAGGGAGGAAAAGTCCAGGGTTTCTCCACCTTATTTATAACTGCAGCAGAAACCTAATTTTACTTGTCTTCCGTTGCCATGGTTACAAGTTTTCTGATTTCAACAGGTCAGTACGAGCTTTCAGTTTACATAAGATAGTGGGTAATTCATCTCAGCATTGCAATAACAAAAAACCAGCTCTTCTCTCCTGTTTTAAAAGGATAATCTATCAAACCTCTGAAAGCACAATTAGTTCTGATTTCCATAATTTATTATTCTCATTCTCTTGTTTGTGGCTTTGTGCATTTTATGTTCAAGTACTCCAAAATAAGAGGCGCTGGTGTATAGCAACCATAAGAGTTCTCTATACTACAGAGAGATCTAAACTGGCTATTTTGCTAACAATATCCATTTATTTTATGATGAATATATTCAACAAAGCTTCACTTAAAAAATATAATATAGGTCAGATGGGAGAAATTTTCGTGAAGTGTTAAGATATCTACTGATACATTGTTCTCATTATCCATCAGCTATAGGCATGTTGGTTTTTGGTTATACCCAATGAAAGAAAATAATGGAAGTCATAATACTAACTACATTGAAGTTATGGTCAGGTGGAATTGTGCTTCTTTGAGGGCAAAAAAGATTCTGAGTGGGGAATATGGGGAAGAATAAATGAGAATCTTTGTAATAAGAGGCAGAGTGAAGATGATTCATTATGTGGGAGAACCAAGGGGTGAATAGATTTTATTTTATTATCATTTTTTATTTATTTATTTATTTATTTTACATTTTCTTTACTTTATTGTGTTGGTTTTGCCATACAATGACATGAAACCGCCATGGGTATACATATGCTTCCCCTCCAGAACCCCCCTCCTTCCTCCCTCCTGATTCCCTCCCCCTGGGTCATCTCGGTGCACCAGCCCCAAGCATCAACCCTGGGCTGGCGATTGATTTCACATATGATAATCAACATGTTTCATTGCCATTCTCCCATATCATCCCACCCTTGCCCTCTTCCACAGAGTCCACGAGTCTGTTCTATACATCTGCGTTTCTTTTGCTGTCTTGCATGCAGGGTTCTTGTTACCATCTTTCTAAATTCCATATATATGTGTTAGTATACTGTATTGTTGTTTTTCCTTCTGGCTTACTTCACTCTGGATAATAGGCTCCAGTTCCGTCCACCTGAGTAGAACTGATTCACATGAATTTTTTTTTAATGCTGAGTAATATTCCATTGTGTATATGTACCACAGCTTTCTTATCCATTCGTCAGTTGATGGGCATCTAGGTTGCTTCCATGTCCTGGCTATTGTAAACAATGTGGCGATGAACATTGAGGTACACTGTCTCTTTCATTTCTGGTTTCCTCGGTGTGTATGCCCAGCAGTGGGATTGCTGGGTCATATGGCAGGTATATTTGCAGCTTTTTAAGGAATCTCCACATTGTTTTCCATAGTGGCTGTACTAGTTTGCATTCCCACCAACAGTGTAAAAGGACTCCCTTTTCTCCACATCCTCTCCAGCATTTATTGCTTGTAGATTTTTGGATTGCAGCCATTCTAACTGGTGTAAAGTGGTACCTCATTGTGGTTTTGATTTGCATTTCTCTGATAATGAGTGATGTTGAGCATCTTTTCATGTGTTTGTTAGCCATTTTTATGTCTTCTTTGGAGTAATGTCTGTTAAGTTCTTTGGCCCACTTTTTGATTGGATCGTTTATTTTTCTAGAATGGAGCTGCAGGAGTTGCTTGTATATTTTTGAGATTAATTGTTTGTCCGTTGCTTCATTGGCTATTATTTTCTCCCATTCTGAAGGCTGTCTTTTCACCTTGCTTATAGTTTCCTTTGTTGTGCAGAAGCTTTTAATTTTAATTAGGTCTCATTTGTTTATTTGTGCTTTTATTTCCAATATTCTGGGAGGTGGGTCATAGAGGATCCTGCTTTGGTTTATGTGGGAGAGTGTTTTGCCTATGTTATCCTCTAGGAGTTTTATAGTTTCTGGTCTTATGATTAGATCTTTGATCCATTTTGAGTTTTTCTTTGTGTATGGTGTTAGAAAGTGTTATAGTTTCATTCTTTTACAAGTGGCTGTTCAGTTTTCCCAGCACCACTTGTTAAAGAGATTGTCTTTTCTCCATTGTATATTCTTGCCTCCTTTGTCAAAGATAAGGTGTCCATAGATACGTGGATTTATCTCTGGGCTTTCTATTTTGTTCCACTGATCTATAGATTTTAAAATCATACATGTATGCACACATATACACACAATATATATGTGTATATGTGTACACATGATTTTAATATATGTACATGTATACACAGGGTATGCATACATACAGTCTTTACTTAAAAGGAGATGGATTTATATTCATATTTTTATTTGCATAAAATAGGGATCAGGTAACAGAAATTCAAACACTAAGGAATAGTGTGGACTTTGGTGAACTGGAAGCACTAATTCATATAAAAGTGTTCAGACTGATGTTTTTCAATCTCACAGTAGCTAACTAGGTAGTATGACCATACATCTGTATATGCCAGGGGACTGACTGTAAAGTTTCATGCCTATTGTTACTTTCAAATGCATCTTGTTTTGCACTGTGGATCACATGGCCATCTGACAAATGCAATATAGAAGGGTGACCCATTTTGATCAGGGTGCCAGTTTGGAATCCCTTGTACTAAAGTCTTCCCAAGGAGTGTTATACAAGATAAGTTAGTCAAAATCTATTCCTAAAATATAAGTACGCTGTAAAAAATTAGTTCATATAAGAAATGTGATTTTTATAATAAGGGTGAGTAGTATGAATATGATTGCTTTGTTGAGAAATTTTTCAAATATCCTTATAGTTGACAGCTTTGTGAATTTCTCAGTTTTCATGATTTGTGTAAGTTAGTTAAGATAGATCTTTCCTGCACATTAAGTGCTAACTTCTTCTGAACCCCCTTATCTACTGTTCTTACTCCTATTTTGTCTTCTTGGGTTAATTCAGTAACTTTTACATCCTTTGTGGGCTGTAGTTAAAGAATTTGCCTGCCAATAAGAGACATGGGTTCCATCTCTGGGTCATTAAGGAGGAAATGGCATCTACTCCAGTGTTTTTGACTGAAGAATCCCATGGACAGAGGAGCCTGGCAGCTTAAACACACACACACACACACACACACACACACACACACACATACACACACACACACACACACACACACACACACAGAGACACACACAGAATTCCACTACATAAGAACAAAGATATTGTGGTTGAAGATATAAGAAGATATTAGATGGAGGCCTCCAAGCTGTTCTTCTGCATTCCTTTATCTGCTCTGCTTTTCACCAAACTGGACCCAAGAAAACTCTCTAGACTAGTAGGGCTCTGAAAACATAGTCTCAAAGAAGCATCATTATGAAAACATAATCTCAAAGAAATCTCTAGTGGGGAAAATAATAAACTTTAAAGTTAGACTTTGAGATTCCATCTCAATGTTTAGAAATTGTGTGCCCATGGATGTAGCTTAAACTTGGTTATTCTTTGATATATTTGAGATGTAGAGATAGTGTACAGAATTCATGATAAATAGTATTCCTAGTGTGTGAGGATATTTCTCAAGATTTACAATTCTGGGCCAGCAAATTTGCCAATAGGACAGCTTAATGACAGAGCTACTCTTTGGCTTCTCATTTCTTCATGCATAACATATCTTTGATAAGTTAACTCTTATCATTTAAGAGGGATTATGATCAATGCAAAGAAATAGAGGAAAACAACAGAATGGGAAAGATTAGAGATCTCTTCAAGAAAATTAGAGATACCAAAGGAACATTTCATGCCAAGATGGGCTTGATAAAGGACAGAAATGGTATGGACCTAACAGAAGCAGAAGATATTAAGAAGCGGTGGCAAGAATACACAGAACTTTACAAAAAAAACCTTCACGAATCAGATAATCACAATGGTGTGATCACTCACACTCAGTTAGAGCCAGACATCCTGGAAGGTGAAGTCAACTGGGCCTTAGAAAGCCTCACTACAAACAAAGCTAGTGGAGGTGATGGAATTCCAGTTGAGCTATGTCAAATCCTAAAAGATGATGCTGTAAAAGTGCTGCACTCAATATGCCAGCAAATTTGGAAAACTCAGCAGTGGCCACAGGACTGGAATAGGTCAGTTTACATTCCTATCCCAAAGGAAGGCAATGCCAAAGAATGCTCAAACTACCACACAATTGCACTCATTTCACATGCTAGTAAAGTAATGCTCAAAATTCTCCAAGCCAGGCTTCAGCAATACATAAATAGTGAACTTCTAGATGTTCGAGCTGGATTTACAGAAGGCAGAGGAACAAGAGATCTAATTGCCAACATCCGCTGGATTATTGAAAAAACAAGAGAGTTCCAGAAAAACATCTATTTCTGCTTTATTGACTATGCCAAAGCCTTTGACTGTGTGGATCACAATAAACTGTGGAAAATTCTTAAACAGATGGGAATACCAGACCACCTGACCTGCCTCCTGAGAAATGTGTATGCAGGTCAGGAAGCAACAGTTAGAAGTGGGCATGGAACAACAGACTGGTTCCAAGTAGGAAAAGGAGTACATCAAGGCTGTATATTGTCACCCTGCTTATTTAACTTATATGCAGAGTACATCATGAGACATGCTGGGCTGGAAGAAGCACAAGCTGGAATCAAGATTGCCAGGAGAAATATCAATAACTTCAGATATGCAGACAACACCACCCTTATGACAGAAAGTGAAGAGGAACTTAAAAGCCTCTTGCTGAAAGTGAAAGAGGAGAGTGAAAAAATTGACTTAAAGCACAACATTAAGACAACTAAGATAATGGCATCTGGTCCCATCACTTCATGGGAAATAGATGGGGAAACAGTGGAAAAAATGTCAGACTTCATTTTCTTGGCCTCCAAAATCACTGGAGATGGTGATTGCAGCCATGAAATCAAAAGACGCCTACTCCTTGGAAGGAAAGTTATGGCCAATCTAGATAGTATATTGAAAAGCAGAGACATCACTTTGCCAACAAAGGTCCATCTAGTCAAGGCTATGCTTTTTCCAGTAGTCATGTATGGATGTGAGAGTTGCACAGTGAAAAAGGCTGAGTGCTGAAGAATTGATGCTTTTGAACTGTGATGTTGGAGAAGACTCTTGTGAGTCCCTTGGACTGCAAGGAGATCCAACCAGTCCATCCTAATGGAGATCAGTCCTGGGTGTTCATTGGTAGGACTGATGTTGAAGCTGAAACTCCAATACTTTGGCCACCTCATGTGAAGAGTTAACTCATTGGAAAAGACCATGATGCTGGGAAGGACTGGGGGCAGGAGGAGAAGGGGACGACAGAGGATGAGATGGATGGATGGCATCACCGACTCAATGGACATGGGTTTCTGTGGACTCTGGGAGTTGGTGATGGATAGGGAGGCCTGGCGTGCTACGGTTCATGAGGTCGCAAAGAGTTGGACACAACTGAGAGACTGAACTGAACTGCAGCAACTAACTGATTATTTCCCTACCTCACTTTGCCTGTGAATCAGAATCACTGTGGATCTTCTTTTAACTGAACAGGTCAGTTTCTACTCGAAACCTACTGATTGAGGATTCTCAGTGTTTGGACCAACGGATCTGATTGTAAAGCTGCACAGTTGGCCACTTGTTAAGAAAGACTGCTCTGTATTCTCTTTTTTTTTTTTTTAATTTTTTTATTTATTCTTATTTTTTTAATTGTTTTTGCCATACATTGTCATGATATCACCATGGGTTTACATATGCTTCCCCTCCGGAACCCCCCTCCCTCTTCCCTCCCCCCCCCCCCGGGAAATCTCGCTGCACCAGTCCCGAGCATCAGTCCTGGGCTGGCGATTGACTAGACATATGAAAATTAACATGCTTCAATGCCCTTCTCCCATATCATCCCACCCTTACACTCATCCACAAAGTCCACGAGTCTATTCTATACATCTGCGTTCCTTTTGCTGTCTCATATGTTGGGTTCTCGTTACCGTCTTTCTAAATTCCATATATATGCGTTAATATACTATATTGTTGTTTTTGCTTCTGGCTTACTTCACTCTGGATAATGGGCTCCAGTTTCGTCCATCTGAGTAGAATTGCTTCAAATGAATTTTTTTTTAATGCTGAGTAATATTCCATTGTGTATATGTACCACAGC
>ML661340.1:327434-501094 GCA_007570785.1 Antilocapra americana | reverse complement strand
AAAAAAGGGGAATAAAGTGGAGATATAAAAGGTAAGAAAGGAGATAGGACGGAGAATGCAATAAGGGAGAAAGAGGAAATTAAAAAAAGGGGAAATAAAAATAAAGGAAAAGAAAGGCAAGAAAAAAAAAAAAGAAAATAACAAGGTTATAGGGGACTTAAAAATTCTAAAAAAAAAAAAAGGGTATAAGAAAGTTTTAAAAATTTAAAAGATGTTCCTAGTACAGTTATAACTAAGGCTTTCTCTGGTGCTGATGCGTACTGGGAGGGGTCACTTTATTTTTCAGACAATTCCTTGGGTCCGGCTTGTACTTCTCATGCTCTATAGACTCCAAACCTGTTGCCTCTGCTAGCTTAAGCATCTTCTGTTTGCTGGTCTTTTATGTGTCTATTCAGCGCTCTGGAGTTTGCCCTGCTCCTGCTGAGTGCGCTTCCCCCGCCCCTTCTGCTCGGCTCTCTGTCGTCCGCCCCGGCGCAGTTGGGGAGCGCGGCTTCTCCCCTCCCCCGGCCCAACCGCTCGGCTTTCCCGACGTGCAGCTAAGCACGTCTTCTTAGGTGTGCAGAGCTCCGATCCGTCCAGAATCCCCAGTAGTCTTGGTTAGCACCTAGCTCTGTGCGCAATTTGGACGAGGAAGCCTCGCCGGGGCTGGGCTATGCCCGCTGGTCTCGGGCAGGGTTTGGGTCTGTCCGCAGCCCGAAGGCGCCCAGCTCCGCCCAGCGGGCCGCCTCCCTGCCGACTCCGCCTCACCCTTTGGTCTCGCTGAGGCTGGGTTATGCCCGCTGCACTCCGGCGGGGGCTGGGCCGGTCCGCAGCCCACAGGCGCCCAGATCTCCTCGGCCGGCCGCCTCCCTGCTGACTCCGCAAGCCCTTTGTTCTGTGGCACCAGGCCGGCCGCCTCTCTGCCGACTCCGCACGCCCTTTGTTCTGTGCCACCCGGCCGGCCGCCTCTCTGCCGACTCCACACCTCTCCTTGTTCTGCGTGGGCCTGGCAGGGGGGCTCTTCCTGGGGAAGGCTACTTCTCAGTCTATCTCCGGTTAGCCCCCTGGGTTGGGTCGCTCAGGCTGCTCCGTTCCCTGAGCGCGCGGCCCGCCCCTCCCTGAGCAGTCCGCTCTGGCTAGTGGGGGGTGGGGCGTCCGCCGCTGCTTCCCTGTGCCTTCCAGCCAGAAATGTAGCTTGCAGGGCTTAATTATTAATTTGCTTTTACTCCCAGCTATCTTGCTCTCCAAGATTCACCGCAAATCCGCCCGAGAGAATGCTCCCTGGTATTCGGAAACGTTTCTCCTCTTTTTTTTTTTTTTTTCCTCTTTATTCCAGACTCCCCTTCCGGGACGGATCCCCGCCCCCAACTCTGTCTCTCCCTTTACTTTTTTCTCTCTCTTTTTTCTTTTGTCCTACCTTCTCTCGTCGGCAATGGGCCGTCCCTTCAGATGCCCGATGTCCTCTGCCAGCATTTAGATCCTGTTTTATGGAGTTTGCGCGGTCTTTAAAAGTTCTTTTGGTGTATTTATTGGGGAGAGAGTGGTTTCCCCGTCCTATTCCTCCGCCATCTTAGTTCCCCCCCCTCTGTATTCTCTTATACAACTATTTTTTTCTTCTTTCCAAAGTCGATATATTCATCAGTTCCCATTTTTCCCTTAAGCCTGACTTAAGATATTTATTTGTGGATGGTAAATTGGATAAGAGCATACTCTTTTGTAGCTAGCATGTCTATATGTAAGTCCTGGTGCTACCAATGATCAGCTAAGTAACACTAGACACTTGCCATCTTTGGGCTTCACTTGCCCCATCTGAAAAATCGGTTTATGGCAAGCAGCAAGCAAGCAGTTTGATGAGTGTTTTGAACCTAGGAAATTGTTAACAACACTAATTCTCATCATCAGAATCACTTGGGTGTTCTTTTCTTTTCATTTGACATCCAACCTTGAAATCATTTTTTTTCTTCTCTTAAAAACAAAAGGAAAAATAACAGAAGCCAAATACAGCTTTTCTCTTACATTTGCGTAATTTTAAATTATGAACGTTATTCTCCAAGGATTACAGTTTAAAAAGTTCGGAGACATTTTATACATTTCTGTTCAGCTTTAATTTGCCACAAGGGATGTGCTTTTATCACTTAGCATCTATAATACAGAAATATCCTGTTAACTGTGCCTGAGGTTTCAATCTCTTTAATTCCATTCTTTAAATCTCCTTCTGAATAATGTTCCTAGGTACTATATTTTATGATCATTTTACTCCCTAGGTCAAAGAACATTTAAGATGTTCCCGTGCCTATGAAACAAAACACAGCTTCCTTAGTATGGACTTCAAATATAATCCTAATAAATGATCAAAGTAGAGCTATGATAGTAGAAGCATTGCCATTGGTGGGGAATCTGAAATTAAGCATCTGATAAAGCTGTTCATCTTGATACCTCAGGATAGTGTTAACAAGCTTCTTATGTCAGCAGTGAGACATTTGTCTCTGCTATATAATCAGAAACATTTTACTTTTATCTATTACTCAATCTTTGCTCACTCATGAAGTAGGTCTTTTCAACACTTCCCTAATTATTTTGTCAGTAGATATACAGACAAAGGTATTGTTTCTAATATTTATAATAGTATAATATATAATGGAATATTATCCAGCCATAAGAAGGAGTGAAATTTTGCCATTTGACACAACATGAATGGACCTAAAGAGTATTGTGCTAATGAGATAATTTGAGGAAAAATACCTTATAACTTCTTTTACATATGGAATCTAAAAACAAATGAATAAATACAACAAAATAGAAGCAGAGTGATAGACACAAAGGATGAACAAACCATTGCCAGAGGGGAAGGGGAATGAGGGGAGAAAATAAAAAGGTGAAGGTGATGAAGACCTTTGAACTTCCAGTTACAAAACAAGTGAGAAACAGGAATGAAATGTACATTGCAGAAAATATAGTCAGAAACTGTCTTTTATGGTGACATGGTCACTAGACTTATAGTGATCATTTTGAAGTGTATGGAAATAACAAATCACTATATTGTGTAACAGGAAACTAACACAGTGTTTTTTACTTCAATTATACCTCGAAATTAACAAGCAAATAAACACATAGAAAAAGAGTTCAGATTTGTGGCTACCAGAGGGAAATGGGGGTGGATGAAAGGGGAATTGGATGAAGGTGATCAAAAGGTATAAATTTCCAGTTACAAGAAAATGAGTACTAGGAATGTAACATACAACATGATTAATATAACTAACACTCCTTTATGTTATACATGAAAGTTGTCAATAAAATAGATCCTATGTGTTCTCATCACAAGGAGAACAAATATTTTCTTTTTTTTAAATTTTGTATCTATATGATTGTGGATACAATTGCTAAACTTATTGTAGCAATTATTTCTTGATGTATGTTAAGTCAAATCATTATTTTGCACACTTTCAGCTTATCCAGTGCTGTCAATTATATTTCAATAAAACTGGAAAATTTTAAAAAGAAAAGCAAAAAAAGATACTTAAATAGAAGTTCAATAATGAAAAGGGAAAGTTGTAATACATATAATTCAGTATTCTGTTTAAAATGTAAGTTTAAACTTGCTAGATAATGCCTTGCCTCTGCTTGAACTGTAAGGCAAAACATTTTCATTGACAGTCCATCATTTTCAGCCAGTTTTACTTTAGGAATATTTAACAATTTCTAAAATGCTTGTTTTTCCTTGTTTTCTTTTCGCTTTTCTATCCTGTACTTTTCTTCCAATTACATTAAACAAATGGCTTATAGGGACCCATTTCTTAACCTTATGATGTATTTAGTTGTTCTCTTGATCCGACTTGCTGATATTTAGGGGAAAATATCCAGTAAGAATAAAGATCTGATAATTAAATTTCACACTTATATTAGGTATTTTAAAACACTTAACAAATCTCATGTAATATATATCAAAATGATCAACTGATGTTGGACATTACATTTTTATTTAGGTAATCAAATGTTGTCAAGGAGACTAACTTTCTTGTCTCACCTGTTCATGTAGTCTCTCTCAGTCATCTCTGATTGTTGCAGCATGTTAATTAATGTGTTTTTTAAAAAAAAATGTGTTACTATTTTCTAGGGCAGTCCTGTTGCCACAATATTTCATTTTCCTAATATCTTTCCTCTTAATTGAGCCTTGGGTATTTTAAGAAATTTTAAAATAAAGGATTTTGCTTATCATTTTTATTAGCTATTATTAGTTTGGGAATATGATGTATTACATTATTCAATTTCTGAGTTTAAATCATTAATATCTAGCCATATAGTTGACTCCTTTTATGTATCAGATAAATTTCATAGTTTTGTTTTATTTTGCTGAACTCCTTTCTTGTAATAGTTATGTTATATTTTTTATCTATTTGTATATTTTTATCTATTTATTTATCTGGTACTACTGTAAATAAAATATTTTTAAATAACTTCTGATTAGTTATTATGAGTGTGTACATATACTCATGTAACACACATCTGTTAGATCTGATGACTTTATTCTGCATATTTTAAATATACTGAATTCTATCTTTCAATCACTGACTCAATGGACATGAATTTGAGCAAACTCCAGGAGATAGCAGAGGACAGAGGAGCCTGGCATACTACAGTCCATGGGATCACAGAGAGTCAGACATTGACTTATTGACTGAACAACAACATTCTTTAATCAATATAACATTTAGTTAAATAATGTGAACTGAAAAAAATAAAGAGTAACTTATTAACTGATATTGTGTAGGAAAAAATCTACCTGCATTGGAAAAACTTCAGGAAATTTTTGTTTAAAGCAATTCTCAATGATTTGCTGACTTTCATTATGAAATGAAAATAGAATAAGTGCATATTAAGCAAAGGATCAGATAAGTAGCTCAATATTTCAATTTTCAGGATAAATTGTGAACACAAGTTTGAAGTATCATATTTGAATCATTCTAAATCAAATGTATGGCAGAAAGTGAAGAGGAACTAAAAAGCTTCTTGATGAAAGTGAAAGAGGAGAATGAAAAAAGTTGGCTTAAATCTCAACATTCAGAAAACGAAGATCATGGCATCTGGTCCCATCACTTCATGGCAAATAGATGGGGAAACAGTGGAAACAGTGTCAGACTTAATTTTTTGGGGCTCCAAAATCGCTGCAGATGGTGATTGCAGCCATGAAATTTAATGACGTTTACTCCTTGGAAGGAAAGTTATGACCAACCTAGATAGCATATTAAAAATCAGAGACATTACTTTGTCAGCAAAAGTCCATCTAGTCAAGGCTATGAGTTTGGGTAACGTCCGGGAGTTGGTGATGGACAGGGAGGCCTGGGGTGCTGCAATTCACGGGGTTGCAAAGAGTTGGACACGACTGAGCGACTGAACTGAAATCAGATGTGTTACAATAAAAACTGTAATTAAACTAAACATAGAAAACTGTTAAAATCTTAAATAGTCAATTTTAAAACAGAAGACCATTTGATTAAATTTTTTCTCCATCAGAGAAAATGCTCATGTGGACAAATTCTAAAATATTTTTAAAACTTAAAGGTGACATACTTCCTACATGTTCATTAGTTTTAGGTGCTGCTGTTTTCAGATTGCTCAAAGCATTTGACTTAAGCTGGGTGCAAAGTATGTCACATACATTTTCAACAATGGTGGAGACTAATTCTCTTCTACAGATAGTTTTCCAGAGTCCAGTACAGTTCATTCTTTCTCTGCATATCTCCTAGTGCAGATAATTTCCTACTGATAAGCTTATAGTCACCATTTTCTGAAACCACTTCCTGAACTTGATTTCAAATACTACTGGCTCCTAAAATTCTTTCATGATATACACTGTATAAATCAATAATGATTTTAGCTAAAGATATGACATTAAGCATTAGTGACATTTTAATTATCTCAGTCAACACCAATTGTGCAGGAGCTACTGCTGGGTTGATTCAGCAGCTTAACAGTGTCAACATGATCTAATTTCTTTTCATCCTCTACTACATCATCCTAAGTGTGTTAGCTTTTTGTCTTGCTTGTACCTCACAGTAACATGGAAGCCCTTGCCACTCCAGATGTGTCAGGTGCATGTCCAGAACATATGTTAGGAAGGAACAGCATCAACAAGTTTTTGTCTCACATTGTCAGTTTTTTAGATCTTTTTAAAAGATTCAATTTATGTAAACAAACAAACAAAAACAGTTCACCCGTTTCTGCTTTTGGTTTTGTTTACAATTAGAGAGAAAAAGATTTCTTATATCAAATTGATCAGACCTTAATCACATTTCAAAACGTGTGTGTGTGTCTTAGTCACTTAGTTGCATTTCTTTGTGACCCCATGAACTATAGACCACCACACTCCTCTGTCCATGGAATTCTCCAGGCAAGAACCCTGGAGTGGGTTGCCACTCATTTCTCCTGGGGATCTTCCCAACCCAGGGATCAAACCCAGTCTTCTGTAATGCAGGCAGATTCTTTACCATCTGAGCCGCTAGGGAACAGAAGTCAAACCCATCTCTCATTCAGATTGCTGCCTAGTTTATAGACAAGTTCAGAGTCTGGTTATTACATGAAAGGAGAATTGCCTGTTAGGTGAGCAGTCAGTTCCTGCTCTTGGTTTAGTGTTCTGGGCACATGTCTCTTTGTTTAGTGTCCTGGGCGGAATTTAGGCAATCCATGAAACATATAGTCATTAAAAATTTCCCAGATCTCATTATATTTGACAAAGTTAATTCAATTTTCTTTTAACTTGAATGGTATGAGTTCTGTAAAATGGAACAAAATATAAAATAAAATTTAGAAAAAATACATAAGCATATTTGATTAGAGAGGAGACAAAACTGTCAATACAAAGAGGGTGGCACAGGAGTACTGTCAGTTCAGATTAACTAACAAAATCTCATATCTTGCCCTACTAGATGCTCAGTACATCTTTTGAATTAATCCCATTGGAGGATGGGAATTCTGCCCACAAGACACTTGAAACAGAGACTGCCTACTCTCTTCCAAGGCAACTGCCACAGGTGGGGATTTTCTCAAGCAGGTCCTAACCAGGATTTCCTTGGATCACATTTAACTCCAAAGTAAATTCTAGAAAGATTTAAGAATTGGCTAAAAGTGAGTATATGCCCTAAGTAAATAACTGATATTTATGTTAATTCTTAAAATGATACCAAAAGGAAACCAGAGAGATTTAAACTTCCAAATTTTAAGCTTTCAATTTATAAAAAATACAAGTCTCTGAAATTCAATTTGTTAGTATCTAAAAAATAGCTTACTCTATTTGATTTGATTCAAAATTCCAAATCTAAGACCTTATAATGAGAAAATAGACTGCTGTGTAACTATGCATGTGAAAATACTTATTTGCAATCTAATAATAGTGGACAAATGGAGAAAAATATGACAATAGAAACTGGTTTAAAAAAAGTTGCATCCATTTGCAGCAGATAAGAGGATGTGCATATGTGTTTTAATGGAAACAAATAGCTATTTCAAATGAAAATACAGTTATAACAACATCATCCATTTTGTGTATAAGCTTATAGGAAACTTTTGTGAAAGATGTGTACAACATATCAATGATGGTTTTCCTTGCTGCAGAGATTGATTTGTATTCACACAGGCTTTTTGATCTGCATTTCTTCTTTTCTATGAAGAAATTTATTTCATAACTGTTAGTAGCAGAATAAAAATAATGACAGGAGAAAAACATCCTACAAAAAAAAAAGAGCTATTGATTTGAATCCGGCCTATAAACATAGGCCGATCCGGGTGAAACTTAGGGACATCAGGCATCATATAAAGTTCCTGGAACTTAAGATAAACTAAAAGAGGCTTTATGTAGGCCACCCAAGGTAGCACTGCATAGTTTAAGTGCCAACATCAATGCCAAGAAGTCAACTTTTAGGTTTATATATGGTTTGCCCTGATGTCCCCATTCTTTTTGCTCATCTTATAGTCTTCAACGTCACTGGCAAAGTAAAAAGGTTACTGCTGACCATTCTATGCATTATATGGTTTCCAGTAAGTACTTACAATTGCTCAGCTTTGTTTATGGTCATTTGTAGCATTTACCACAAGTTGCAATTTATTTAAAAAGTTGAAGTATGTTAGATGGAAAAAAAAACGAATGGATGAATGAAGTTAAAATAGAGGGCCTTGGGAAAGAAGGATAAACAGGGAATAAAGAGAGAAATTGGTGTATGAGAAAAACAGACTTATGAGAACAGATCCAGATAAACAGTTTGTTACTGAAAGAATAGAACAATAAACATCGGGCACTTCTTTTCTACAGAATCTAGTGAATTTTACATAAGAGTGTGGCAGCTTAAACGGACTCATGAATTGGGAAAGAAAATGAAGTAACAGTATGTACTTCAAATCACATGGTAAAATAGCAGGATAAGATCATGTGAGAAATAGTTAGATGTATACAAAACTGTAATACAATTCATTGATATGGTCTTGTTGGTAACCATTACCTCTGAAAGCTTAATATGTTTTTTAAAAGGACTAAAGATAAGACCAAATATCTTCCAGAACACAAAGGAAATTTGTTATTAGATTAACTAAGAAAGCAAAGTTATTATTTCAGTATATGTTTGATGAAACATGTCTTTGTATTCCTAATTTGCAATATGATTCTTAAGAGTAGCATCACAAACTTTTGCTGAATATAATGGAAAGGATTGTCCATTTATTAGTTGATCATGATGTTTCTCCTCTTGTTTAATGCTTTAATGCAGTTATTGTGTTGAACTGGCTAAGATGTAAATCTTACCTTAAATTCTTGGGATAACTACAACTTTGTCTTTATGCTTGATCTATTTTCTTGATAGTTCCTTTTAAAATGAGCTTAAATTAGAAGTCTAATATTATAACACTGGTAGCACAAAAACACATATTTAATATAACATATTAGTTATAGAGATTTTCCTAGCGACTATGAATCACGTGTGAAGAACTATCCATCAATCATTAATGAAACAAAAAGGAGCCATGTGCAATTCTCATGAAGAATATCACCATCTTCAAGGAATGGCTTTGAATAAAAAAGCAAGGTGGTGTTTCAACATCCACTGTCTCAGAGAGTCAAATCCTTAAATATATACCATGTTGTAAATGCCTACTAATTTTTCAATTTTATAAAGTGTAAATGTGAAGTAACCTAATAATTGGCAAGAAAAGCATAAAAAAGATACTTATTCAACTCATAAATAAGAAAATGACTTTCACCAGGAAAAATCATTTACCATATTTTTGTATGAATTAAAGTGTATTTGGTCATATATTTAAAAAAACATTTTAATGTGCATCAAAGGCATTTTATTTTACATGCTTGAAAAGTTAACTATTATTCATTTGTAAAGAGGAGAAAAATTTATGAATTCTCTAAACACTAGTATTTGTATAATTTTTTAGGCACACAATACTTTTACTATTAAACTGTGAATGATTTTAATGAAAATTAGTTAATGTATCAGCTCTGAAAATATATCCATCCCTTGAAACATTCTTTCCCTTGGTTCTTTCTTTAAAATCTTAGGCCACTTCTATTGTCCTAGCTTAATTTAAAATCTGTGCCTATTAGTCCTCTGAATATTGTACAACCAATTCCTAACCCCTTGGGTTTTTACCATTCTTCCCCCCAACTCTAGTCTTCGATGTTATTTTCTCTGGGAATGAATACATTGGTGGAAATGCTTTTCTTTAATTACTGACCTTGAACTGAGGAAAGCATTAGCGAATGAGAGAAAAGCTTATGCATTTGAAATGTTGCACAGCTGTCAATTTCTTTACGATAAATTAATGAGCACTGCTGTTTAGACACCTGGGTAGTTCCAGCTCTGTAGCCAACTAGCTGAGTGACATTGATCCAAGGCCACATGGGACCTCAATGCCTTCATCTCCAACATTAAAGATTTGTACTAAATTATCTCTAAGATTCTTAAATTTTTAATGGTTTTAATTATCAAATTCATTCATTTTTAAACTTCCCCTCTTTTGCCTGTCTTGGCGAGGCTGACACCACCATTTCTGCGAAAATATCCTACAGGACAATAAATACAACTCAAATTTATAATTTTTGCCATTGGTAAATAGCACTGGGTGTGGAGGGTATTGAAATTAATGAATAAAATTGCCTCTGTGTTATCTGTGGATTTCATTTATCAAAACTAATTTCTTCTTGTAATGCCAGGTCTTGACTGTAAATTATTTTATTATAGTAGATACATATAATGGCTCACTTTATGATTATCTCTTTACCATAAAATCTAAATTAGCAATATGACAGTTGAGGTCTTTGTTTTTTATTTAGGTATTTATGAAAAAGAAAAACAAAACCTTTATGTCCCCTCTTCATATAGGTGTTACCTCTGCATCCTTATGTTAGCAATTACCACAGTACATGATAATTTTCCAACTTCTTCTGGTCTTCCTCAACTAGATTGAAATTTTTAATGGTAGGGACTATGTCTTATAAATCTTTGTTTCCTCAATATCTAGGGGAGAGCCTAGCTAAAATGAGAGGAACTTAAGAAATATTTACTGAATGGATGAGTGAAATCTGCTTCATAAAATAACTCAGTTTCACAATCCTAGTCTCATTTCAAATATACATAGTGAATGAAGATGGATGAAAGCTATCGTCAATGTTACAGGACCTGAGTTGGATGAGAGCTGCAAGGCTATTTATCAGATTATTAAATATTTGATCAGTTAAAGCAACAAGAATATATATGTATATACATAATGTGAATACATGTGAATGCCAACTTGATGTTTTATGATTTGATATATTTATGTAAATAAGTGCTCTTTACTAATAAAGTAAATATTAATAATGATAGCATTAATCAAAATTAGAAAATGCTTACAAAGTTCTTAGTACTACTAGGTACTTGATTAATAAGATAGTTGCACTCTGTATTCAATTTACTATGATATGTTGGTTTTCTGCAGTACAAGGAAATTCAGCCTACACAAATAGGTATGAATAATTAGAAAAGAGATAAGTATTTCATAGCCCTTTCATATTATTTTGGGTATTTCTGTTTTGATCCTACACAAAAACTTGATTATGGTCACTTTTTAAGTTGACTTGGAATGTGAAATCTAAAGTCTCATACATTGACTTTTTATTTCTCTTGCTAAATTAAAATCAGTTATTTATCTTGCATTTTGAATGGTTTTACCCATGTGTGATTTTGTACCATCCTGAACTGACCATTTTCTAAATGATTCACTGAGATATATTAATGTTCTAAATGTTGGCATATCTCGTTGCACAATATCAGAATATCTCAACAGAGGTACATTTTAAGCATGCATTGGGAAGTATCAAGCTTATATGACTGATACAAGTTTTAAGAAAAAAAAATTCTTATTGAAAAGTTGACGGTTATTATAGTCAAAAGATAATATTAGTTTTCCCTGAAATGACAAACCCATTCCCTTAATTTTTGAGAAAATGTCTACTGTGAAAACATACAAGTGTGAACAACCATAGTTTGTCACAGGAAAATGATATTCCATGAAGAAGCAGTTAGTTCAGCCCACAAAGCAAACAGTAAATGATTTTCCTCCAGCCAGCCATGTACATTAGGATGCAGAGGGCTTTACACCTAATTTCTATTATTGCACATAGAATATTAGAATTAAGTATACTGACATGTAGAAATTTAATCAAATCCATAACTTTTCTGTATCATCAATAGAATACTTATGTCAAACATTATTATTGTTAGTTAATCTGTAACAGTGGAGAATGCAATGACGGTTAGTTTAGATTTTGTTCTCCCATTTTGATTTATGGTTAAGGTGCCAGAAATTTTACCCACTAAAATGATCAGTGCAAATATGTCCAGTTCAGTGAAATAGGGAAATACCACATAATATTGCTATGGAAGAGTTTTGATGTTGGATATATCTCGAGAAAATTCAAGTGTTTGAGAACTGCTGGTCAAGTGATTAATCAAAAATCACATACATAAAAATGTTGGTTAAGACTATAAACTTGGATTTAAATGTCAGCCCTATGTCTTGATAATAGTGTGAGTATGGGTTAATTTCTTCAAGAATCTAATTTGCAAAATGAGGATGAGTGTTAACTCTGTGTGTTATGTAAGTTGGAGAAGGAAATGGCAACTCACTCCAGTATTCTTGCTTGGAAAATCTCATGGACAGAGGAGCCTGGTGGGCTATAGTCCATGGGGTCCCAAAGAGTTGGACACAATTGAGCATTATATATCTGGGTTTTGAAATCTTTGTATTAATTTAACTATACCTGATATATAACATTGTGTTAATTTCAGATATACAGCATAATGATTCAGTATCTGAAAGCTGGAGGTGTCCGCCAGCATAGGGGTTTGCCTGATAGGTGGTGTGAGCCACACGCTTTGCTGATGTGTCCAGAATGTGGGGGCATTTGGATATGACTCATTGTAGGACTCCTCTGATGGTATGCTGAGCTCCCAAGATCCTGGGAGGTCAGGCTTCCTCTGGTAAGGGTAGTTGGGACTTCAGCATCTGAGACCTGATTCTATTGTTCTCTGAGCTGCCCTAGATGCCCAGCACATCCCAGCCCATCCTCTTCCTGTTCTTCCATCAAGACCCACACTAACTCCCTGCACACATCCTTAGGGCCCCAACTGGATCCTGTTTGCCTTTTAAAAAAACCCCACACTTCATCCACCTGCATCAGGCTCTCACTGTTTCCCAAAACAGGGCACAAAACATAAAACATAAAAACAAAAACATAAAAACAGAAATCTTAACATCTTTTTATGATGAGGAAATCCTCTGGTGGGGGCTTCCTTGGTGGCTCAATGGTAAAGAATCCACCTGTCAATGCAGGGGACACAGGTTCCAACCCTGATCTGGGTGGATCTCACATGCCAGAATTAACAAAGCCCCTGCATTGCAATAAGAACTACCAGAATGAGAAGCCTCTGCACTGCAACTAGAGAGCAGCCCCCGCTCTGTGCAAGCAGAGAAAAGTCCATGCAGCAACGAAGGTTCAGCACAGCCCAAAATAATAAATTAATAAAATCATCAGAAAAGAAATCCTGCAGTTATAGAAGTCTCCTTGGGGAGGAGCAAAGACTGCCTTTCTATATAATAGCTAGAAATGTTAGACTTCTGTTTTCCTATCTCCCGGAGTTTGCTTAAACATGTCCATTGAGTCAGTGATGCCTTCCAACCATCTCATCCTCTGAAGCCCCGTTCTCTTCCTGCCCTCAATCTTTCCCAGCATCAGGATCTTTTCCAATGAGTTGGCTCTTCATTCACTTGATCTCCCTTTCAGCTAGACCTGAGGCATCTAATCTATACGTTTCTGTTCAATTTAACTATTCCAGATATAGACTGTGCAGATGGTGATGGCAGAAGGGAACTAGAGAGCTCACTCTGGGATAGGAGACATGGTACTAGGGAAATACAGGTAGGGTTCCTGGTACAGAAGGGACGGACTTGTATGCTGACATGGGTAGAAGTGGCAAAAGATGTATAATTGTAGCTTCTAATGCTTGACTACAGCAATTATGTCTTCATCAATGAGTTCTGCTCATGGTTTGGGAAATTATTCTTGAAAGCTTAGGCCCTGAGTCTGCTCTCCGGCTTTCCTAGCAATTCAGAAAACTGCTGGACATCCTTAAATGGTGTCTGCAGCTGTTGCCTGTATTCAAAATCCTAGGGAATAAACCAAGTCATACTGCTGTGGACTTAAATGAGATAAGCTATGTAGCAAACTTGGAAAAATTCCTGACTCATGAATAAATGAATACATAAGTACATGTTAAGTACCTAAAGATGGGCTCCATATTCCTTTGCTTTCCTACATGTTTTCCCAATACATCACACTGCTTCTATCAAAGAAAATGGAAACATGGATAAGATCGATTAATTCTTATTCTGTTTGTATTTAGTGGCTTTTACACAGAATAATTTCCAACAGTAGGCATCCATATAGGAGCACATAGGTTTCCTGGTGGTTTGGATGGTAAAAAATCTGCTGGCAATACAGAAGACCTGGGTTTGATCCCTGGGTCAGGAAGATACCCTTGAGAAGGGAATGGCTACCCACTTGAGTATTCTTGCCTGGAGAATGCCATGGAAGGAGGAATCTGGTGGGCTACAGTCCATGGGGTTGCAAAGAGTCAGACATGACTAAGTGACTAACACTTTCAACACTTTTGATTTAAATTATCTGGAATAGGGATGCCTGGAGTTTATATATTATAGTTAGTAGGCAGGAAAATAATTAATGGTTCAAAAACAGGAGAATAATTCTTTGCTCACTGATAAGAAAATAAGTTATCTTTTTTGACAATGGATATAAATAAAAGTCTAGCCACTGCTACTACAAAAGCAAAGAAATTCATGATAGTGTAGCAAAAGAAGGAAAACTCTGGCCAAATATTAAAAAAAAAATAAAATTAATGATTGAGGAAGAAAAATGGAAAAGAATCAAGAAATGCAGAAATGCTATTTCTCTGGCCATGGTCCACCAGTCTGTGTTTGAATCTTTCTGGAGTGCTGGCCCCTGTCAGTGTGTCTGTCTAGTTTCCCACAGATCTATGGCCCTTGAATTGCTGTTGCTGTTGTTCAGTTGCTAAGTTGTGTCCCACTCTCTGTGATCCCATGAACTGTGCGGAACGCCAGCTTCCCTGTCCCTCACTGTCTCCCAGAGTATGCTCAAACTCATGTCCAAGGGGTCAGTGATGCTAGCATATTAATCACTGGCACTCAAAGTGTTTTTAATAAGCCTATTCAGACTATTCGGACCCATCCTTTGGAGACCTGCTCTAACAGTTAACAGTTTCATTTGGAAGTTCTGCCACTTTAGAAGAGTGAGGTTTCCACAAATCTATATTTCAATATTTCATTGCGGTCATTTCTTCCCAGTTTCTCTGCATCCTAGAGTTTCTGCAAAGCCCTTCAAGAATATCCAAGGTGGGTGGGGGATGGGTAATACTCAATGGGGACACAGAGAAAATGACCGAGATTCCATTTACATCCAGAGTACCTGTTGTCTCTCCAGATTAGGTCCGGATTGAAGAATGTGTTCTACTAAAATGTTGCAACAATGTTTTATCATATTCTATTTACTATCTTTTGAAAATCAAAGAGTGACAAAAAAAATAAAGATTAAAAAGTGCCTCACAAATTGATGTTCAATGAGAAAACCTAGGAATCATTTAACCTGACAAAAACAGGGAGATTTTATTTTCAGTAAAATGATCGATAGATTTAAACTGCTGAACAGTTTTCAATTGCCAAGGAAATGTATCATATTAAAGAATGTGTTCAAACACTGGAAATGTTTTGACACTATTGGACATAAATTTCAAGTGTGATTAGAGTCTTAATATTATAGCATTTTTACCTCTTTGAGAGCCAAAGTTATTTTCATAACTCTTAAGTTTTTTTGGACTTTGAAGTTATTTCATATTTCCAGCTAAAGCTGAAGCTCCAATACTTTGGCAACCTGATGTGAAGAACCGACTCACTGGAAAAGACCCTGATGCTGGGAAAGATTGAAGTCAGGAGGAGAAGGGTCGACAGAGGACAGGATGGTTGGATGACCCCACTGACTCAATGGACATGAGTTTGAGCAAACTCCAGGAGATGATGAAAGACAAGGAAATCTTAGGTATTGCAGTCCACGGGGTCACAAAGAGTCGGAAACGACTGAGTGATTGAACAACAAATAACAGCAACATGTTTCCAGAAAGCAGCCAAGTAAAACTGGAGAATACACACCGCTGATTTTCCCTTCTTTGGTGGGTGCCATTGCTTACATTGCATAGTCTGCTGTCCTGTGTTACTAGGGTAGTATCTCTCTCTCTCTCTCTTTTTATATTCTATTTCAAAAGCTAACAAGTCCTTACCTTATAGACGACATTCAATAAAAGTTCTTAAGGTGAAATAAATTTAAAGGTGAGATGGGTCCTGAGAGTATCATATGCTAAATAAATAATTCAACAATTAAGTTGTCCCCAAAGAAGTATTAATCAAAAGCTCTAAATATGTAAGGTTACTGCACTAGGACCTTCAGAAGCTGATATGAAAGTTAGTGGGGAAGTACACATTTTGGAAGCAAGAGGTATGGACTGGGAACACAGATTATGAATTTAGGTAGGACTGAGTGAAAATTCTCCATGCTGCCTCTTAAACTTTGGGCAATTTCCATAAAATCACCAAGATTCTCTTTCAAATCATAAAATGTGAATAATGATATCTGTAACAGATTGGGATTGTTCCTTCTCAAGGCAACTTGCTTCAAATTTAGATATTTGTACTCCTAAGGTTTTTCCATAATTTAATGCCATGATTACTCTGTCATATTTATCACATGAGTATATTAACTATATGAAATATATATTTAGTTGTATGATTGAATTACTTATTTTTTGCATGCTCTAAGTGAAGTTTTTCAGTCATGTCTGACTCTTTGTGACCCCATGGACTGGCCTGCCTGCTAGGCTCCTCTGTCCATGGGATTTCCCAGGCAAGAATACTGGAGTAGGTTGACATTTCCTTTTCTAGGGGATGTTCCCAACCCAGGGATCAAACCCAGGTCTCCCACATAGCAGGCAGACTTCTTACCATCTTAGCCACCAGGAAAGTCTTACATGCTATATGCTATACTTTAAAGGAAAGAAGAGTTTTACTTGTCATTCAACATCCTCAAGATTTACTTGAAAAAAAGAAAGAAAAAGAAGTTGCTTAATCATGTCTGACTCTGTGACCCCATCGACTGTAGCCTACACAGGCTCCTCCGTCCATGGGATTTTCCAAGCAAGATTACTGGAGTGGGTTGCCATTTCCTTCTCTGGGGGATCTTCCTGACCCAGGGATCAAACCCAGGTCTCCTGCATTGCAGGCAGATGTTTTACCATCTAAGCCACTAGGGAAGTCACTTTGCTCAACCTAGTCCCAATCCCAATCTTCAAGTGATTTCAATTTTAAACATTTCTGTCATGTTTTTCTAGTACTTTTCTTCCTAAGTGTAAATAATATGCTTTTGTCCTTATTTTGTGATTAATTGAGTTAACATATTTACTTTGAGTTCTTCTCTTGGTTGAATTTGTTGATCTACTTGATGTACTTGATTCTTTATTTTCTTTATTCATCAACATTAGACTTTATGTCATGTCTTGCCCCTATGTTAGATACGAGTCATCTCTTTTTCTCCTTCTTCCAACTCCTTTCTGCCATTCCATTATTTTTATACTGCCAAGCTTTAAAATACTTTGTTCTACAACTATATCTTTCTGTGGTTGTCAACTTATTTAATTGATTTATAGATTAAGCATGAAAAATGGATGCACGTTGAACACTTCTCACAGTATAGGAACTTTCATTTTGTAGCATTCTTTGTTTTCTGTTAGATAATGAACTTTTTGAGATCAGAAGTCATCATTTATATTTTAATTGAAATTCTGGTTATTTGACACAGTTATTGGTTTCTACAAAGCACTGAAAAAGATCCTAGGATGGCAATCAATGTCAATGAGGTAAGCAGTAGGACACAAGGCCCTGACTGTGGGATAATTTAGGACCCTTAATCCTGTATGCACCATCAAAAATAAAGCAGGGAACTGATCTTCAGAGGATGAGTTATTCAGTAGCTTCTTAAGTCAGAGAGTCGTTAACGGGCAATAAGGTAGGGCCAAGTGACTCAGGAGGTGCTAGTAGTAAAGAACTCACCTCCCAATGCAAGAGATGTAGGTTATATCCATGGGTCAGGAAGATCCCCTGGAGAAGGGCATGGCAATTCACCCCAGTATTCTTGTGTGGAGAATCCCATGGACAGAGGAGCCTGGCGGGCTACAGTCCATAGGGTTGAGAAGAGTTGGAAACAACTGAAGTGATTTAGCGTGCAAGTGACTGAAACTGGTGTGATGGATGGTTCAGGAAGTTAGTTTGTTTCCAAGGCAATGTAGAGAGAGAATAGTATCAGGCACAGATGCCACGTATGATCAGACACAGCAGCAATATGGACAGATGCTGGGGCTTCTAATCAAGCTGAACCACTGCTCTAATTCTCTTTGTTAAAAATGGGAGTGACCAGGAGCTTAATGTGGAGATGAAGTTGAAGCCTCTCAGCTGTCAGGAATATAAAGAAAGTGAAGTCGGTCAGTTGTGTCTGACTCTTTGTGACCCCATGGACTGTAGAATACCAGGCTCCTCCATCCATGGGATTCTCTAGGCAAGAATACTGCAGTGGGTTGAAATTTTCTTCTTCAGGAAGTCTTCCTGAACAAGGGATTGAACCCTGGTCTCTGGCATTGCAGACAGATGCTTTAACCTCTGAGCCACCAGGGAAATCCCATCAGGGATATAGGGGTAAGGCAAACCATTGATAAGAAAGTGATTTTTTTCTCTTTAGAATAAAAAACACATTCTATTTTAGTGTTGATACTATCCTACAACTGGTGTACAAAGAAAGGTTTCACTTAAAAATATTACTGTAGTATAAAAATTGTTGCAGTGCTAAATAGGCATGTGTGTGTGCATGTGTGTGCACTCAGCCATGTCTGACTTTTCCAACTCTATGGACTGTAGCCTGCCAGGCTCCTCTATCCATGGGAGTTTCCAGGCAAGAATACGGGTGAAAGTGAATATTGGAGTGGGTTGCTGTTTTCTTCTCCAGGGGATCTTCCCAACCCAGATTTGGAACTCAGGTTTCCCTCACTGCAGGCAGACTCTTTACCCTCTGAGCCACAAGGGAATCTCATCAGTGGCATAGGATATGGCAAAAAGGAGCATGGGAGAGGACATCCTATCACCCACGATATGAGTCACAGGTCAATTTTTGGGTCCAGAAGGAAGGTTTGACCATGCCTAAAGTACATGTGCTTGGGGTAGGAGAAAGCTGTTCCTTAAAGGAAAGTCAAGATGCTCCTACCAGAAGGAAGCAGATGAATCTTGGACCACTACCCAAACTCATAGATGTCCCGCTCATGGAATATGTATCCTGAAGTTAGAATTTGGCCCTCAACCATTTAATAACGACTTTAATAATGTAGAATTGATGGTAATACAGATACATTGTCTATGAAAGTAGACATTAATATATACCTTCTTTCCATTAACATAGATAGAAATAAACATTCTTTTCACCAGTGTAAAAATTCCTTAGTAAAATTAAGCAAGTTGCCAAAAGTCAAACATCTTTTAAGTGGCAAAGCCAGAATTTAAGGCCAATATTATCTGATTTCAATAACAGCATAATAATAATTTCAGATAAAGGTATATATTACTTAAAGATTTACATTATTTTAAACATTCTCAATGTTTTATTTTAGCCAGTCACAAGGAAATCTATGTATCAATCTTTATTTGCTGAGGTGGATAACCTTAAGCCACCTTTACTAGGTAACCATTTTTACCTGAAATAAGTTATGATTAATATATGAAACTTTATTCAAATGCAAAACTGATCAAATTGACTAAGCAGTTTCTATGATGTGGCTTATTGGTTAAAGACGCAGACTACATCCAAATCCAGACTTTGACACCTACCAGCTGTGGTGATCTTGGCCAAGTTACTTGCCTTCTCTATTCTTCAATTCCCTAGCTTGTAAAATAAGGCTATTTATAACTGTACTTATGTCACAAAAATATTGTGAGAATTAATAAAAGGTAATATGTGTAAAGTGCTTAGCATAGTATCTGGGACCTAGCAAGTGCTAGATAGTATTAGACTTTCCTATAATTATTGCTTTGATAAAAGTAAATACTGAGCACATTTTCATTCTCAGGCTCTAAGTAGAAGATTTACAAATACTATGACAAAAGTTCTAAAAATATGTATATCTTCTCATCAGTGTAAAAATTCCTTAGCAAAGTTAAGCAATTTGCCAGAAGTCAAACGTCTTTTAAATGGCAAAGCCAGAATTTATAGCCAATATTATCTTACACGAAACTCTGTGGTCTTAGAAATTATATTATTCTGTCTCTGAAATAAATAATATAGTGTGACAATCTTTATCAAGTATCCTGGGAGACAGAGATATATTCTAGCCACCTTAATATTATATTCATTAATTTAATTTTTCACAGAACTTTTTCTTGAAACAATAAAAATAATTCCAAATTAAAGGAGTAATATTTGAAAAGCTCAGATATTTGATGATACAAAATCAAAAATCCTAGTGCATGATAAGATATCAAACAATAAAAGGGCATTGACATGCTACCAGTGTTCACCACTAGGTGTGAGAGTATTTCTTTTTTATCAGTGTGTTTTTCCAGTCATGAGAGGAAGTAACAAATCATTGAAAGAGAATGTAGTTGAGAGAGGAGGAAGGCCATGGAGGTGTGTGGCCAGCACTAGTACTAGAAGGCTGGGATGCATACCCAAGGCAAGTCTTTCACTTGAGAGTCAGTAAATTTACTGTTTACTAGCCAGAGTCATAAATATGAGTCAAATTCTTAGGATCCCAGTGAATCACTTTAGAAAAGAAAAACTTCACCATTTAATGCAAAAGCGTCATTTGTAATCATTGCCGGAAGCTTTCTCCTTTTGGAGCTTCTAAATTCTTCCATGGCTACTTGAGGTGCTAGCTCATATACAGGAAATGTTTTAAATGCAAGAGTGCTGTGAATTTCTATTGGCAGGATATGTAAATCTCTCTCAAACACACACACACACACACACACACACACGCACGCACGCACGCATGCACGCACAATGATGGGGTGGAGAGTGGACAGCTTGGCAGATCAGAACAGCTTGTATGGGGGTGGCCTCACATTTCAAGTCAAGGCTGCTCAAGTGGTGAAGATGACAAATGGGGAAAACAGATTGTGAAATCTGAGCTCAAGAGAGAAGAATCTTTCATAAAGGGAATAAAATCAAGTATCCAGCTTATGGTTTCTGGCTTGGAAAGAACATTGAAGATTAATTATTCCAATATTTTCATTTCGAAAATTAGAGGAAAAGATGAAGTTAAATGACTCCTTCAAAGTTGCAGTGAAGAGAAAGGGCTAAAGTTTAGGTCTCTAGCACTGACAGACTTTGCCCTACCAATTAATCTGGCCCCACCAAATTTAAATATGAAACAAGCACAACTCTTGCAAAATCATGCTTCTTTAGTAGGTGGGATTAAAAGGAAGAAAGAATTTACCATTTACTTTTTTTTTTGATAAAAGAAAGAATAGTAAAATTCCTACATTTTTATCCAAAAGAATGCAGCCTGTGAAAATTATATCTGTAAGTATTGGTAATTTTGTCTATCCTGATGACATTCAAAAATCAAGAATATTTTATCTAATGTGGAGTAGAATTCAGGAGTCTTTCAGGTGAATAAAGATTTCTCCCTTTAAATTGTATAGATACTACGATAGTAAGTAAGTGCAGCATTAGTAGATATTGAAGGGTTTATTAGGAGATGCAGTGGTGGTCTTAGTAGATACGATACTGTTAGTATATATCGTGGTGTTAGCAGATACCACAATGTCAGATACTGTAGTGTTAGTAGATATTATAGTGTTAGTCATATCTGTAGAGTTGGCAGATACAGTACTCTTGGTAGATACAGTATTGTTAGTAGATGCAGCAGTGTTAGTAGATATAGCAGTTTTAGTAGATACTCTAGTGGTACTAGATTGCAAGTAGATATGTAATGTTAGTAGATATGTAGATAATGATAGTATTAGTAGATATGATTGCATTAGAGTACTGCAATTTCTTGAAGTATAGTATTTAGCAAATACTGTGGTGGTAGTAACGCTCTAGTGGTAGAAGGTTCTGTGTGTTCTGCCTTATCAGCCCATGGTGACTCTCAGCTGGTACCTTACTGGGGATTGCTAGCTACTACAGGTAATTACCTCCCAGGAAACCAGCTAACACGAGGACACAATGGCCCCACCATGCTTTCAAAGGACACTCTCATTCCAGAACTTGCTCTAGGATCAACTGAGACCTCATTCAGCACTGCTCTGAGAATCAGCAACTCCCTCCTCTACATTCCCAACACACGTCTCCCTTGAGAGCAATCCCCAACACAATCTCTTTCTCAGAGGCTGTTTCCAGAGAAGCCCTTATAGCAGAGTGGACACCAGGAATGGCTCTAAGAAGCCAGCCATAAATTGGAATTTTACCCACACAATGCTATCTAGCCAGCAATGGGGACCCCGTTACTGACAGCAGAGGAACACTGGAAAAGCTGCGTTGCATGTTGCAATTATGCAATTGTTGAAACATTCACCAGTAGAGAACTGGGATGGGACACTGAAAGAAAGAGATGCTGGTATAATACCTCTGGCCCTGGAGAACAAGGAGGAAAAATGTCACCACAGGACCATGAAGTAGAGTAGCTATTAGATTCCTTGAAAAGATATCTGAAGGTAGAATTTCTAAAATGGTCAGCCAGAAATGTCCAGTCTTAACCCCAAAAACCTATGAACAGATATCACTTCTATGATTATATTATATGGAACAGTTGAGTCGATAAGACAAGGAGATAATTGAATGCGCCTGATCTAATCACAGGAGCCCTTAAAGCAGTTTCTGACTCTAAAGTAAGAAGTCAGGGAGAGTTCAAGCTGGAAAAGGACTTGTGCCATTGCTAGCTTTGAAGATGGATGGGGCCACAAGAGCAGGGAGGTAGGCAGTCTTAGAGAGCTCCAAGAGTCTCCTAGCTGACAACCAGCAAGGGAATAAGAGTCTTAGTCCTACAATCAAATGAGCTGATACTTGCCAAAAATTTGCATAAGCTTGCAAGCAGAATTTTCCCCCACAGCCTCCAGCCCAGCTCTCACAGTGATTTTGGCCTTTTAAGGCCCTCAGCCGAGAACCCAATTAAGACCACCAGACACTGGACTCATAGCTGTGATAAATGGGTGGTGTTTTAGCCCACAAAGTTTGTGACAACTTGCTACAGCAATGATAGAAAATTAATTCAAGAGATACCAAGAAGCTCAAGGTGTTGTGTTTAATCATCAATTTTACTTTAGGCAACTGCATCAGCTTTCTCCGTATTTTTCATAATCAATAATTCAAGCACACAGATTCGCAGATCCCTTTGCCTCTGTATTTCATATGTGATTCCCTCTATTTGATATATGCAATTTTTCAAAAATTAAATTTCCATAAATGTTAAATCCTGCTTCATCTATAGCTCCCCTCCCCACTCATAGCTAGATCAGACTATTAAAACTACTATTGTGTATTGTGTGTCCAGTAGATCAGTCATGTCTGACTCTTTGTGACCCCATGGACTGTAGCCTGCCAGGCTCCTCTGTCTTGGATAGGGTAGGTTGCCATTTCCTCTGCCAAGGGGTCTTCCCAACCCAGGGATCAAACCTATGTCTCTTGCATCTCTTGTACTGGCAGGTGAATTCTTTACCACTAGCACCACTTTTATTAACTGGACCTAAATGAAATCTTCCTGCATTAGAATTTTAGGTTTATAGATCAAATTCCATCTCTCTCTTTTCCAGAATGTGCTACATGTTTCTTGTAGGTATTACAATGAAAATAGGAATATTATTACATAGAGTTGCAGGTGTGTGTGCCATTGCTTCCATAGGCTTAATAGAGCTGACCTTATGCACACAATGATACAATTCTGCTTTTAAGTTATTTGAGTATCAGGGACCTATTCTGATAAGCATCCAGGGCCTGTTTGGAGCAGCGAGCTCCTTAAGCGTTCCAGAGACAGATGTCTGAAAATCATTTCCAAACCCTCTAATATAGCCTGAATCCTAATGACACATTTGAATCAGCAGACATATGTAAATTCTTCTTCAGTTAAAGGAATATGACTTGAAATGAAAGTGAGTAAATGGTCTAACACTGCAAAAAGGATTACGTTTTCATTATGAAATCTACTAAAACTTATATAAAGAAGGAAGTCTATTTTTCTTTTTGTTTTCAAGGAATCAGACTATATTTAAAAACTTTGTTTTACAGGAATGTTATTTATTAGACATTTTTAACCTGTCTATAGACTTTTATTTTGTTCCATATGTTAAAAAATGCTTTGTGACTTTGCTTTAGAATGAACTGTTCATATTCAGGCCAATCGGTTTCTTTGGCTTGACAGCATTGCTCTTGATTCTCAGAAATATACAGGACGACTATCTGTTAGAGCAGTCTTTGACAAGTTAAAAATAAGTGCTCAGAATTAAATGCAAAAACACTGCTTCTGATCATATGCAAATTGCTACTGGAGTATCAGAGATGACTTCTTACCAATACCAGGGAATTCTAGATAAGGTTATTAAAAGAAGATCTACTATGATATATAGACAATGAATGTATACATATTTCTTTAACTGTGTGTGTGTGTGTGTGTGTGTATATATATGTATGCTGCTAAGTTGCTTCAGTCGTGTCCAACTCTGTGTGACCCCATGGATGGCAGCCCACCAGGCTCCGCCATTCCTGGGATTCTCCAGGTAAGAACACTGGAGTGGGTTGCCATTTCCTTCTCCAGTGCATAAAAGTGACTGGAGTGGGGTGCCATTGCCTTCTCCATATATATATGTATTAATTGTAAATATTAATTGAGACAATTTTAAACACTTTGATAGGACACAAAATCTACTTTTTGAATTACATTTGTAATCTACATTACATGAATAATGTAACATTTTATTTCCTTTATCAAATTCCTATGGGCCAAAGGCTTTACTTAGACATTCTATCTTTCTATAGTGTACATATATTTTTCAGTTATCTTTTAAATATGACAGGTTATTATGAGCAGTTGTTCAATACATTTTAAAATTAAAATTTTAAAATTAAAAATTAAAAAAAAAAAACAACCTTACTTTTGGGAGCCGTCAGGATGCCTCCTTGCTTGGATGACAAGGTCACGAGACTAAGGAAATTGCACAGCAGACTTTCTTTATCGGGGCATCCCGGGCAAGGCCCCTCCTGGTATTTTTCTTGGGAGTTCTGTCCATGCTCGGAACATTGGCTCATCTCAGTAGGTCAGTCCCAGTCAGAAAGAATTCGTCCTGAGATAATTCCCCCAGACCTTATCGACCAGAGGATCTGGGAAGGTGGATTCCCTTCCCCGAGGACTTAGGAGGAATAAAAGGGACATTTAAATAGATTACTACACCTCCTACTCGTTAGTGGGGAGTTTACCAAGAGTTCTCTGGGGATCATGGCAAGGCCACCACGAGAAGGGCTCTTACTTGGGTCACCTTTCCACATCCCACTCCCCCGACCACTCCACAGAGGAGGCTCCCTTTCTTGAAGAAACCAGGGTGGAATGGGGCTTAGGAATGCTCATAACTGTGGCCAGCATAGTTGGAGACATTGATTGCTTTAGGATAATGTAGACATAGGAATTCATTATAGTAGTCATAAGGTTAATAGGGTTTTATTGCTAAAGCAGTGCTGCTAAACTGTCTCTTAGTCCTCTTTCCTCGTAAGAACGGGAGTAGGTTAATAGAATAAAACAGTTTCAAGCTTAAGCCCTTCCCTCTAGCTTCTATGTAGTTGCACCTGATAAGAGAAATATAACCTTTCTGCTTAGATTGATGTACTTATCATGATTGAATGAAGTATGCTGAAGACATTCAAATGGTAAACATACTATTGTTAAATCTAATTACGCAGAAATCTGACTTCTGCAAGGGGAATGTTTCAAGATAGATTGGGAAATGAGCTCAATGATAAGGTTTCAATGGAAGGTACAAAACAAAAATTGTATAGAATGATAGGTGATGTAATGATGTAATAGGGATTTTTTTTTGTATAAAACTGTAAACCAACACAATAAATGAGAGAGACTGCTCCATTACCACATTGACTCAGCTCAGTACTTCCCTGACGCCACTCATCCCTCAAGACCCCCGGACCCGCCGAGGCTGGACCCCGGCACCTTACAATGTTGTATTGGTTTCTGTCATACAGTTATGGCTGTATCAGCCATACTTATACATACTTCTCCTCCCTCCCCTCCCCCATTTCACCCTTCCAGGTCATCACAGAGTGCCAGACTGGACTCCCTCTGCTGCCAATACCTTCTCACCAGCTATCCATCTTACACCAGGGAGTGTGTATACGATGACACTACTTTCTCCATTTGTCTCACTCTGTCCCTCCCACACTGGGTCCAGGAGTCCATTCTCTACCTCTGCATTTCCCTTCCTTCCCTGTAAATAGTTTCATCAATATCATTTTTCTAGTTTTTATGTATATAAACATTAATGTACTATATTTGTTTTTCTCTTTTTGAATTATTTCACTATGTATAACAGGCTCTAGGTTCATCCACCTCACTAGAACTGACTCAAATTTGCTTCTTTTTTATGGCTGAGTAATATTCCATTATATATATGTACCTCATCTTCTTTATCCATTCATCAGTCATGGGCATCTAGGTTTCTTCCATGTCCTAGCTGTTCTAAATAATGCTGCTACAAACATTTAGTGTACATGTGTCTTTTCTGATTATGGTTTTCTCAGAGTATATACCCAGTATCGGAGTTGCTGGGTCATATGGTAGATTTATTCCTAGTTTTTCTTAAAGAATCTCCATACTATTCTCCATTATGGCTGCATCAGTTTACATTCCCACTGATAGTACAGGTCAGTTCCCTTTACCCCACATTCTCTCCAGGATTTATTGTTTGTAGATTTTTTTTTTTTTTGATGATAACCATTCTGACGGGTGTGAAGTGATACCTCATTGTAGTTTTGATTTGCATTTCTCTAATAATTAGTTATGTTGAGAATCTTTCATGTGTTTACTGGCCATCTGTATGTCTTCTTTGGAAAAAGGGTCTGTTTAGGTTTTCTGCCCATTTTTTGACTGAACTTTTTATTTTCCTCATATTGAGCTGTATGAACTGCTTATATGTTCTAGGGGTTAATCCTTTGTCAGCTGTTTCATTTGCAATTATTTTTCCCCATTCTGAAGCTTGTCTTTTAATATTATTCCTTATCTCCCTTTGCTGCACAAAAGCTTTTAAGTTTAACTAAGCCCTTTTTGCTAATTTTTGCTGTTAGTTCCATTACTCTAGGAGATGGGCCACAGAGGATCTTCCTGTCATTTATTTCAAGAAGTATACTGCCTATGTTTCCTTCTAAGAGCTTTATAGTTTCTGACCTTACCTTTAAGTCTTTAATCCATTTTGGGTAATTTTGTATATGGTGTTAGGAGGTGTTCTAGTTTCATTCTTTTGCATGTTGCTGTTTTCCAGTTTCCACAATATTGATTCTTCCAATCCAAGAACAAGGTATATCTCTCCATCTGTTTGTGTCATCTTTGATTGGTCCTCTCTAAGATCAGGAACAAGACAAGGGTGCCCACTCTCATCACTATTATTCAACATAGTTTTGGAAGTCCTAAGCACAGCAATCAGAGAAGAAAAAGAAATAAAAGGAATCCATATAGGAAAAGAGAAGTAAAACTCTCAGTGTTTGCAGATGACATGATCCTCTACATAGAAAACCCTAAAAATTCCACCAGAAAATTACTAGAGTTAATCAATGAATATAGTTTAGTCACAGGATATAAAATTAATACAGAAACCCTTTGCATTCCTCTACACTAACCATGAAAAATCAGAAAGAGAAGTTAAGGAAACAATCTCATTCACTACTGCAACAGAAGAATAAAATATCTAGAAATAAACCTACCTGAAGATACATATTTGTTTCTTTACAGACCTCTATGCTCAACAGTAATTAAAGAAAAAAAAAAAAAAAACAAGAAAGGCTATTTTTTCCCACTAGGAGGATTAAATTTAAAAAATACCTTCCTTTTAAGATTTTAATATTTTCCACTGTATGGATTATCTTTGAATTTACTCCCAATAAGAGAAAATATCATACTTCACCTTGAAGTTTATACCACTGTTGCAATTTCACTTTCCTTTAGGCACAAATAGACCATTACCAATTATATAAAATCTGATCAACATTAGAAATACCGTTATATAGAAGACAACAAGTAAAAATCAACTAACTTTTCTTTTACTTTTCCCATTATACTCACAGTAAATCAACAAATCATTTAGGGAAAATTGTAGTCTAATTTTCTTAGAGTTTTTCTAATCTGTTAAACATGATGACTTGAAGTAGATTACCATATAGACTCAAATTTTCAATATTCTGTTACAGTTAGTTAAGCTGGTGCATATATAAGGTCAGTCTTTTTCCTTCATATTGCTCTAGTGATCTGTTAATTTCCCCAAAGCAATCCTCTGTGACAGGTGAAAACATAAGCAGGTCTCTGGGATTCCCATGCCCTGGTGTACATGGCCTATGACCCCTCCCCCCTCATTGTAGCATGGACTGGTACTGTGAAGATGGTGGGCGTCACTTCCACATCAGTAACATAATATGGCCAATGCAGCAGTACTTTAAAAGTGCAATTAAGATCTCTAATCAGTAGATTTTAGGGTTAATCAAACGGGAGATTATCTTGGCTATAGGATCAGGGACATTCTGTTTAGTTTTTTGTTATTTTTAGTACAGTATGGTTGCTTTACAATTTTGTGTTAGCCATACATATACATATATTCCCTCCCTTTTGGATTTCTCTTCCATACAGGACACCATGAAGCATTAATTAGAGTTCCCTGTGCTATACAGAGTGTTCCCATCAGTTGTCTATTTTAGACATAGTATCAATAGTGTATATGTGTCAGTCCTGGCCTTTAACAAGCAATGCACCATGAGATCTACAGCTGCCCATGAGTGTGAATTCTGTTACCCACACTCTTGAGTTTGGGAGAAGCCCCTGGGCCTCAGATGAGAATGCTGTCCAGGAAGTATGTGGATTGCAGCCGTTTGAGATCCTGTACAGAGGACTCAACTAAGCTGTGCCAAAACTCCTAACCCATGAAAAATGTAAAATAATAAATGAAGTTGTTTTAAACCATCAAATTTTGGTAATTTCTTATGCAGTAACAGTAATGTACTCTGTGCCCCTGCTTTTGCTTTGGGAAACAGGATTCCACTTTCCTGTATGGAAACAATTTCATATGACTCAGTTGGATCTGATCTTAATTTGATTCCTAGAAGTATACCCCATCCCTCTGAGTATAATGGTAGGTTCATAGAGCAAAGAACCAAGTTTGAACAATCAGCATCCTTCACATTTTTGTTAGTCTTTGTAAGGACAGATTTCCCTTCCCACATAATCTGGTATGATGTGACTGTTGGTTGTAAATATCCATATCGTCTATCTTCCATTTTCTTACAGTCTGTTGACATTCAGTTTTGGTTGGCTAATGAAACACCCCTTCCAAAGTCTCTTTTCCCTTAAAAAGGTTGAGAAAAATGGGCTTTCATGATGTCTCTTATCATTATGTAAGTGTATGTGATGTGGTTCTAGCCAACAAATGTTAATGTTAATGAATAACTGCTGCATGGCTTCTGGGAAAGCTTTTACGTGTCTCTTAAAACAGAAGTCATCATGTCAATGGATATTTTTTTCCCTACCATTCTTTATTCCTAAAATATAGATGTAAAATCTAGAGCTTGGCTCCCATCTTGATGTCATGAGGTAAAGATCAATGATCCTGACATTTTTGAGCTGCTGAAGCAACATCAATAGCTTCTTATCTTTGGTCTTCTTATATAAGATGTGACATGTTATGTATTGAACTCCTGTAAGGTGAGTATGCTTTTCTTGTATCTAAAAGTCTTAAAGTATGATTGAGGGACCATATGAAATATAGAGTGAGACACAAGAGTGTTACTGACATAATCAAAGCCCTCTTATCTGTATGCAAAATCAGCTTCATCCACGAGATTTTCAGTTTAATGAGGCCCCTGATTCCTATTTTGCTTAATGTAGTTTGAATTAGGCTTAATTCACTCAATTGCAATTAAAGAATCCCAATAAACATCCTAAAGGAGATCAGTCCTGGGTGTTTATTGGAAGGATTGATGTTGAAGCTGAAACTCCAATACTTTGGCCACCTCATGCAAAGAGCTGACTAATTTGAAAAGACCCTGATGCTGGGAAAGATTGAGGGCAGGAGAAGAAGGGGACAACAAGATGAGATGGCTGGATGGCATCACCGACTTGATGGACATGGATTTGGGTAGACTCTGGGAGTTGGTGATGGACAGGGAGGCCTGGCATGCTGCGGTTCATGGGGTTGCAAAGAGTTGGACACTACTGAGCGACTGAACTGAACTGAATAAACACAGACATTGCTAGGTGGAAGGGTTTGGGTTTTGTTTTTTGTTTTGTTATTTATTTGCTTTGTTTGGTTTGTTTATTTGTTTTTTTGGCAGGGTCTGGTAATGGAAGGGGCATGCACTAATAATGAAAGTCTAAATTATATGGAATTTCCTGATTGGAGGGTAAGTGTGGGATAGTAATAAATTTCTAAATCCTACCTAGGAAGTTATTGACTCCTGTTACTAGGCACCCTGAATTTTCATTGGAAGGACCGATGCTAAAGCTGAAGTTCCAATTCTTTGGCCACCTGACTAACTGATGATAGGAAAGATTGAGGGCAGGAGGAGAAAGGGCCAATAGAGGATGAAATGGTGATCCATTGAGTTGGGTCACAGACTCGATGGACATGAGTTTGAGCAAATTTAGGGACAGGGAAGCCTGATGTGCTACTGTCCATGGGATCACAAAGAGACAGACACATGGGATCACAAAGAGACTTAGTGAGTGAGCAACACTTGGTGACAAAGTAACTGAGTTAAATAAATCCTGACTCAGGCCCTATTGTTTACCAAGGCTAGAACTTCGGAGCAAGACAGAAAAGTTTCAGGATTTTGTAAATTTTTTCTACTTCATTCTGCAGTTAGATCCTGCAGTCAAGGGACACAGTTCAGTTCAAGGAAGATGTCAAAGTAAATCATTCATAAATAGATTTTGATGGGCTTAAGATTCAGGAAGACTAAGACTTACTTTTAATTACAATAATTCAAGTCTCAGGAAGATTAACAAGTAAATTACTTATCTTAAAAAACATATATCTTGAAATTTGTGAAGCAGTGTAAATTTAAGAAAATCTTAGTAAGGTAAGAGCTGAATGTTTTATATCATGTGCTTTTACAATGACATTAATTTAATATTTACTCTTCTTTATAGTTTATTTATTAATATTTTCAAATCATATATAACAATTTGTAAAAAAAAATAGTCTTTAGTAAGCATAACAAAGTAGGAACTACCAAATTCATTAAGATAGAAATTTATCAGCTTTTGACTGGGTGTCAACAAATTAGAGGAACTATGATTTTAGCACAAATGATCCAAAGGAAACAAAGAATGTGTTTACTTCTTTCACCTTTCATCAGGCTGGGATGAATGGTATATTTCATTCTTGAAAAGACAAGCTGTAATTAGAGTGTTACTTTTTCCTAGAACTAAGAGAGGCTTACTAGGGGCTACTCTGAAAGCCAAGATGGCTTTTTTGCTTTCTATTCACTTTCCAGAATGACTGAAATGGGGAGAAAAAAAAGAAACAAAACTGTGTACTGAGCAGAGAGGAAAAGTCAAATTCTCTACTTTATACTGAAAACTTTTTGCGCAGGGGATCAAATCCAACCAGCCACCTAAATTTTGTGAGTAAAATTTTATTGGAAAATTTATCAGAAAATACATTGTTCATGGTCACTTTGGTGCTATCTAGCAGAATTGAACAGTTGTGGTGGAGACCAGATGGTCCATATAGTCAAAAATATTTACTAATTCAGTTCAGTTCAGTCGCTCAGTCATGTCCGACTCTTTGCGACCCCATGAATCGCAGCACGCCAGGCCTCCCTGTCCATCATCAATTCCCGGAGTCTACCCAAACCCATGTTCATCGAGTTGGTGATGCCATCCAGCCATCTGATCCTCTGTCGTCCCCTTCTCCTCATGCCCTCAATCCTTCCCAGCATTAGGGTCTTTTCCAATGAGTCAACTCTTCACATCAGGTGGACAAAGTATTGGAGTTTCAGCTCCAACATCAGTCTTTTCAATGAACACCCAGGACTGATCTCCTTTAGGATGGACTGGTTGGATCTTCTTGCAGTCCAAGGGACTCTCAAGAGTCTTCTTCAACACCAGAGTTCAAAAGCATCAATTTTTCAGTGCTCAGCTTTCTTCACTGTCATCCATACATGATTACTGGAAAAACCATAGCCTTGACATACTGGTCCTTTAAAATATCTGCTAACCTCTAATGTAGGAGAGTGCCCTGTGCTCCCTATCAAAACAGAGAAAATGTCCCACATGGTGAGAAGTCAACAGTCTGAAGGCAAGGAGCAGATTATCCTGCCTATTTCCATGGCTCCTCAGAAACAGAATTAAGATTCAGATAAACTTCAAGAAGAGGTAGATAGAGTATCCCCCATTCAGTTCAGAGACAAAATCTTAAGGCTGGAATAGAAAATCAAGAACCATGACTTACAAATTATCCTTCCTATAATCTTCCTTACTGAAACATAAAGTCTAAAATATGTAAGGTGATTCTCAACCCGTTTAGGTTTCAACTGCTGAAGGAAAAACACCAAAAAAAGAGAAAGAGTAGCCGGTGATATTCCAAATTCTCTGGGTAATTCCTAAGCCTCCAAATCACTCCAAAAGTTAAGTGGGATGTTTCATCAGTACAGAGTGTGAGAAGGAAATTTTGCCAAAATCATTTTGAAAAATGAAAATAAAGATCATTTTTTAAAAATGGAATTTCTCCCTGCCGATTCCTTGATCTCTTTTTCTCTAGTTCCTATCTGGAGCAGAGAGGAGGCCTTTCACTCCATCAATGGAAATATATAGACCAGTGGCCACAGAAAGAGTTAACCCTTTCCTTGCTTTATATAAATATGTTTATTAAACTGGTCTATCTTCTATTAATGTTTATATTCAGAAAATTGGAAGTGTTCATGATTTGGGATTATTAACAGCCTTACTTCACTGTATTTTCAAAATCTATTTAAAAACTATTTGCCCATAAAAGTTGAAGATGTCTGCCAAATGGATTTCTGGACTTTTATTCACTGGGCACTTAATTTGTTGGCACTGTTGTAGGCACTCGGGATGTCAGTGAACAAAACAAAAATCTCTCTGAGTGGAGCTTACCTACATTCTATTGTGAGGGAATTTGGGCAATGGACAACAAACTTAATACATAATTAAAGCTTATGCTAGAAATTGGAAAGTACTGAAAAGAAATTTAAAAGATAAAGAGCATGATAAGAGTGACTGGAATAAGTGTCTACTACATTTTTAAACAGTAGGGTCAGTGTGGACCCCATTAACACTTAAAGGACTAGCCATGAAAGCAGGGCTGTGTGATCCACTGCCACCGAGGCAGTTGCATCTTAGTGGAGATCTGCTGATGCTACTTTCATCACTTCATTTTTGATCCTGAAGAGATTCAGAGGATCATCATCTTAAGGTTGTTTGAAGTGCTGTTATTGTATTTCTAGTGACACTTCACCAATGATAGGGAGAAATCCAAATTAGTGCTCTCATATTTCTTTTGAGGAGGGGAAGAAAATGCATAACATGTTGTATGGGCAATCAAGGGAACGATTTTATGTATCTTGACATAAATCAACTTTGAAGACTTTCCATTATTAAAAAAATGTATATTTTTGCTATTTCAAAGTATAACTGAGATGTATAAAACTGATCTTAAGAACACCATCATTTCTTAACTAATAAAAGAGGTTGGAATCCATGTATCTGGTGTTTGCATATTTTTCAAAGTTAAAGCTATATGATTATTAATTAACCTACTTATATACCAGACCTGAGTATGTTTGACAGCTCACTGCAGCTGTTGTTGGACTTTTATTTAATTGTGATTGGGAGACCACTTCCAATATTCTGACACTGAAAGAGTGATGTTTCTGATCTGATGATTAATGTATTTGAGAAAAATTTCCGTTCACACTATGGTTGCCTAATGTTGATATGAAATAAAGTTTTCCATGATTTGGAAGTCATATTTTACTTGTTGAATGATAGTATTACACCCTGAAGTTGTTACCTTGATGTTCCTCCTGTAAAGTTATGGGGTGTAGGCTTGTAGGCCCAGCATACCAGGTATCCAATATCTAGGGAGGGAGAGAAGAGAGTGAATGATTTACTCCAGATAAAGTCACATGTATTTACCTTTTAGTATCTAACCAATGCTTCCTGCTTGGCTAGAATTCTCTATTATTAAAAAAAAAAAGTCTTTTGTAACTGAGGTTTAATTCAGGGAGAGAATCGTTCCTTTTAAACTAACATTCAAGTGGCTTAAATCATCTGCCTTTTATTAAAGAACTGTTAGTTACTACTTTAGAAAAAGACTGGTTTGAATTTTATGCCTGATATTCATATTAAATTTATTACATTTACAAATTTAAAGTCTTACTTCTTCCTTGAAATTTAATGTTCAGTTTACAAACTGTATTCTATTTTGAAGTCTATGAATATGTAACTACTTTTAAGAAAACTTAATGATTCATCCCATTTATAATCATTTTAAATAAACATCTCCCAATAGTTTAAATTGCTTTCAAATTCAAAGTATATTTTTTTGCTCATAAGAATCTTTTAATCACTTGAGATGATAAATATAGTCCTTGTAAATCATTAAACAGGCTTGAAAGCACACTCAGTTAACACTCATACTCTACAGCTAAAAGAAGCTCCCTCACTGACAGCACATGCTAGCTTTGGACCAGCACTTTCTCTCTCAATAGGGGACTTTCTTTAATTAGGTCCTTAGATTCCCTTAACTATATTCTGAATTCTCCATTTGGAGAGGTTACCTAAGGTTCTAATTGTATCTGTTTTTTTTTTTTTTTAACACATATCTCTTTCTGCTTTAATACTTATGGCTCACCTGGTAAAGAATCCACCTGCAATGTGGGAGACCTGGGTTCGATCCCTGGGTTGGAAGATCCCCTGGAGAAGGGAAAGGCTACCCACCCCAGTATCCTTCCCTGGAGGATTCCATGGACTGTATAGCTTATGGGATTGCAAAGTATTCGACACGACTGAGTGACTTTCATGTCATGTCATGTCAACTTTTCTCTTTTCTCTCAAATATTTTTTGCTGATGATTTAAAATTTTAGGCTTGGCAAAGTCTTAACATCTTCACTCTGCAAATTAATGTACTTTTTATCATTTTTACTAATCAGACCTTGATAGTTAATTTTGGCATTTTCAGTGGTCATCTTTAAGGGAAACAATCCTTTTATACCCATGAGCAATGGGTGGACTGGGACTGGAGGAAGTGATAAAGCTATATTCCTGTGGACTGCTAACTTTCTGGGCTACTTGGACTTTTTGGCTTTTCAAAAATTCTTTTGAAATTTTCTAAGAATTCTGGATTTCTAAGAATCTAAAATTTAAAAGAATTTTCTTAGAAAATCTTCAGTTCAGTTCAGTCACTCAGTCATGTCCAACTCTTTGTGACCCCATGGACTGCAGCACACTAGGCCTCCCTGTCTATCACCAACTACCAGAGTTTACCCAAACTCATGTCCCTTGAGCCGGTGATGCCATCCAACCATCTCATCCTCTGTCGTCCCCTTCTCCTCCCACCTTCAACCTTTCCCAGCATCAGGGTCTAATATCTATGAACTATTGGAGCATTCTTTTTCTTTTTTCCTATGTCCTTTAAGCTATTATTTCTAAAATGGACATGATCAGGTCCTCCTAGTCTTCCTCTTTGAACTTTCAGTATAATAGAAATGTATTTGTGAATAGCTCTGTTTTCCCTTCCATACATGTGACAAGCAAACTTTTAAGGTGGCCACCATCTTCCTTGCCTTGTAGTAGTAGACTCATGCGAGTCTTTCTGATTAATCACGTGCAAGACCTGTGACTTGCTTGTAACGAGAAGAATATTTGGATTATGTGTATGTCATTATATTCCATAAGGTTGTATCACTGTTCTTCCAGTAGTCCATTTCTCTTGTGCTTGCTGAAGGAAGCCAGCAACTATGTTGGGAAACCCCACAGAACAAGGAACTGCAGGTGGCCTCCAGGATCTGAGAGCCTGACAGCAGACTATGAAGAAGTTCTCTGTCCAGCATTCATGGAATAGAATGCTACCAAGAATGCTACCATGTGAGTAAGGAAGTGTATCCAACCTAGCAGAATGAGAGAGAGAGAGAGAATTCAGTTCTAGCTAACACCATGACTTCACCCCCTTGAGACTCATAAACAGAGGATTCAGGTAAGTCACACCAGGCTTCTACCTCACAGATACTGTAGGATAATTAATGTGTGCTGTTAACCCCAAACTCTTAATTTATACCCCCAACCTCTCCCCTTTGGTTTCCATATGGGATTAACAGATACATCTACTATATATAAAATAGGTAACCAACAAGGATCTACTATATGATACAGGAAAGTCTACTCAATATTCTCTAATAACCTTGATGGGAAAATAATCTGAAAAAGAATGGATATAGATACATGCATAACTGAATCACCTTGTTGTATACTGAAAACTAACGCAACATCATAAATGAATTATACTCTATTATAAAATAAAAATTTTAAAAATTTTTTAAAAATGTGTGATGTTTTAGGCCACTAAACTTTTAGTAATAGTGTTGCTATACAGCAGGTTATATTGAATAAAATATGACACAAAAAATCAGACTAAATTATAGACATACATCTACAGTGCCTGATAAATTTGGGGATATTGCAACTCATCAAGGTATTTTATGCTTTTTAGATGTTAATTTCTTTAGTTGACAATTTATTTAAAGACCACATGCTCAGGAAGCTGCTGTATAACACAGGGAGCCCAACCTGGCACTCTGTGATGACCTAGAGGGGTGGGATGGGGAGGTGTGTGGAGGAAGGTTCAAGAGAGAAGAGATCTATATAAAGAGACATCTGATTCACATTATTGCACAGCAGGAACCAACACGACATTGTAAAGCAATTTTCCTCTAATTAAATAAATAAATAAAAGATAAAACATAAATACCACATACTCACTGTGTAAAATATTTTGTACTGACACATCTTCATATCTTCACCAACTCACTTAGGCAATATTCATTGAGTACCCACTCTAGGCTAGCACTCTCCCAAGTCTTGAAGATATAGTATCAAAAGAAACATCTGCCCAGATCATTTACTGATTGGTAACTGATTTAACACAGACTATTTTTGACAATCTAAAAAATATTTGATAATTATTTGGGGCTTCCCTGGAGGCTCAGACAGTAAAGAACCTGCCTGCAATGCAGGGGACCCAGGTTTGATCCCTGGGTTGGGAAGATCCCCTGGAGAAGGGAATGGCAATCCACTATGGTATTCTTGCCAGGAGCCTGGCAAGCTATAGTCCATGGGGTTACGAACAGTCAGACACTACTGAGCGACTAACACATGCATGTACTATGGATAAAATAATGAGACCTAAGAAACATATGTTTTTCCTATAGAAATTTATGAAAATTCTATTATGGAAAATGGTAACAAAAGAATAACTGTAATAATGGCAAGCTTGTTTAATAAATAAAAAAAGACCAGTATATCACAAAAAGAACTGACTTATTAATCTTATTCAGATTTGCTAGCCAGAAACTCATGAAAACTTTTGCTTTTTTTTTTTAAACCTCTCAGCTGATGTGAAAGACAGTTAACATTGTCCATTCATACACCTCATCTTACACTACCATCTCTATCATCTATGGATAGGAACATATATCATCTCTACAACGAATTTCTTCCTTTAGGAAACATTTTACATATTTGGAATAAATTTGTATTCTAAAGATATCATTGAATACAGTGCACCCAAATATTTTCCCATTGTATTTATTTGCATTGCCATGAATTTACTCTGCCATATGCTTTCAAGAGTGTCAATTAGGGCTCCAACACGAATATATTTTCCCACCTGCTACTAGGCCCACTGGTTAGCTCAGAGGGTAAAGCGTCTGCCTACAATATGGGAGACCTGGGTTTGATCCCTGGGTCGGGAAGATCCCCTGGAGAAGGAAATGGCAACCCACTCCAGTATTCTTGCCTGGAAAATTCCATGGATTGTAGCCTACAGTCCATGGGATCTCAAATACTACTTCACTTTCACTTTCGCTAGGCCCACATATAATTCTTGTGATGGGAAACTAAAGAATTTATTCTTCAATTAGAAATTAAGTTTCAAATGTAGTATTGATTGCTGAGTTTTGCAAAGAATAAACTTTTGGTTTTATTTTCTCTATTTTTAAAATTATCTATTTATTCCCTCTCCTATGTATTCTCCTTTCTTCTGGTTACTTTAAATTATTTTGCTCTCATTTTTTCTAGTTTCATAGGATGGAAATTTAAGCTATTGATTAAGGATTTTTTTTTAGTATAGGCATTTACAGATACAAATCTTCCTTTAAATATTGCTTTATCTGAATGAAGTAGATTTGGATATGTTGTGTTCATTTTACTCATTTCAACTATTTTCTAATTTTTCTTGTCAGTTCTTTTTTGCCCCATTCATTATTTAAAATTCCCCAAGTTTCCTCTAGAACTTATCTCTAATTTCATTCAATTATGATAGAAGAGCACACTTTATATGATTTTGATCTTTTAAAATTTAATCTTATACCTTGCTATTCTATCATTATTGAAAATGAGGTATTGAATCATCCAAATATTATTGCTGAATTGCCTATTTGTCTCTTCAATTTAGATATTTAGTCATACCGACTTATATAATTTTGAAATTTATTACAAACTCTTTCCAGTCTATTTTCTTTGGAACTTTAAATGTTTGCTTTGAAATGTAAAACTTGACCTTTGGTATGTAATTTATAAAACCTTTTAAATAAGGAAGTATAATTGTTAATACCATGTAAGAAAATAATAGTATTCTATGTTTAATCAACAGGATACCAAAATTTATAATACTAAAACAAGAGAAGGACCTACTGAAATCAATTTATATTCATAACCCACATTTTTCCAACTCTATTTAATGCATTTACAGCCCTATATCAGGATCTATGGAGGTATTGATATATATATAATATACTTCATTATTTAATAAGGAGCTTTGACAGCTCACTAAAATTGGGTAAATACAAAGAGAAATCAAAGGCCTACTTTGTACAAATAATTTTAAGGTCTGAAAAAGAATGGCCTGGAGTGAAGAAGTGGCATTATAATATCACTGTATGAGGACAAACAGAAATAGAAGGCTCCACGAAGAATGAAATCTGTTAAAGGTTTAGTCACTCTATAGGAAACAAATGCACAGGAATAGGATATTATTGATAAATTCTGCAGTATATCCTCTATAGTTTATTGTGAAGTGTAAACTATGTATGCATGCATGCTAAGTCACCTCAGTCGTGTCCGACTCTGTGAGACACCATGGACTGTAGCCCATCAGTCTCCTCTGTCCATGGGATTCTCCAGGCTAGAATACTGGAGTGAGTTTCCATCTCCTCCTCCAGGGGATCCTCCCGACCCAGGAGCTGAACTTGTGTCTAATAGATCTACTGCATTGATAGAAGGTTCTTTACCACCAGCACGACTTGGGAAGCCCTCAAACTACATGGATTCAAATGGACATAAATTATCTGCATCCTAGTTTCTTTACAGAAAAAGATAAATGCTTTTAAGTACTTAAGTGCTTCTCACAAATCCACTCCCCAAATCTTGGCTATATAAAACATTTTTATCCCTTAGGTGAGAACTAATATATATTTTCTGTGTACTAATCTTCTAAGTTGACATCACTCAACTGATGGTAAAATTATTCATTTGCATAGCAAAACAGAGCTATATTATTAAGATGCAAACAAAAATAAATGATATTTAGGACTGTTACTGTGTAAAGCTCAAGTATCTGAAAGTTCCACAGACCTGAATATGTCTTTGCTTTCACTATAGATACAATAAATGTTAAAAACATAGATGGACAAGGCCAACATGTTACACAACTTGATGGTGATCGGAAGCACCATCAAAATCATAATAAATGTGAATGCATAATGGAATTGTTCAGTGTACAACATATGTGAACATTTTATGATAAAATGTGTTTCCAACTTATTATCATATTGGTGTCTATGTTATTCTAAACTTGTTCCAAATCTTTACTTTTAATTTTAGCTGCCTTGGCTTGCATCATTGATTGTAAATTGGAGAATTTTCATTTTAAGTTTTGGTTATAGTCAAGAGTGTAATTTTTTTGATGGGAAAAAAATCTTTGGACTTGTCATAATTTATATGCTTTCTACTTATTTCAGAAGTATTGGTTAGAATCTGATACATGAATAAGAAAAAAATAAGAATGCCTTAGTTATGAATAAAGAAAATGTGTAGCTTGGCTATTTTATCATTAGCTTCCTGTCCACCTAGTAATTTCAAAAGGAGAACTATTAAATGCAGTTAGGTATGTGTGTGTGTGTATTATTATAACAGAAAATGTAATAGCATGTACATTTTATAATAGTTTACTGCAAATTGAACTTACATGATTTGTTTAAATTGGTCTTTGGATGGCAAAACATAGAAAAATTTAAGTAGTTTTACCCACATGTAAGTGGTACTTAAATTAGAAATTTATAGAAAAGAAACTGCAATGATTTCACCTCACTCCTCACCCAACCCCCAATATAACCCTGTCTACACAGCCATGCATGTCCACTAAGCACATGTGACAGATGGAAAGGCAAAAACTGATTAATGCTGGTAATAACAGAAATGGAAGGCAGTGTTCTCTTGGGTTCCGCCAGCTCTCTTGGGGTCCTTTATGAACCCAGGATGAGTCATGCTCACTGTATCTATTCACATTCATAATCCCCTAGATAAAATGCTTTAGTTCTCTGTCCTTCTTGCTGTGGCAAAATCATGCAATAGCTGTGTATACATGAATATAGACCTATATGTGCATTATATATATTATACAGGTAACTTTTTTCAAAATTTTATTGAAGTATGTTGAGTTATGTTTCGCTAATTTCTTTTGTACAACAAAGTGACTAAGCTGTACATAATATATATGTAATACTATATATTATAATGCATATTTATACATTTTCTTCACTCACAAGAAAATCTGTTACCTAAATCCTGCAGTTAGCCTTGGGATTTCACTCATAAAACCTAATTATTTCTTTCTGAATAATTCTTTCTATGCATACAGATTACATTTGACCCCACTACCATGTTTATATGACCAGATGGCTCATAAATAAATCATTATAGGATTCAAGATTCTGGGTTCTTAAATATTAGGGTATTTCATTTGCCCTACATTTCTTAAAATTAAAAATCTTCCTTAAAAGTAACACAATTTACTGGATAAATTATTATGCACATTGTCTTCAATAGAGATCTTATATATTGTAATTTGAAAGCAAAGGCATTGAAATAATAACATGCTTCTTGAAAATTTCTGGATTCTTAATTGAATCTATGTAAGGTTTCATTACAGCTACTTTTCTTCCCAAAATTCTCTATCTCGTACAAAATTGGAAAGTTGTTAGAAGTGAAATATAGAAAGATTTTGAATAATTTTTTTAATTATTTTTCATGATAATGCATAATTTTCCAAACACCAAGATACAGTTTGTCTCTATAAAGTCTTTTAGAAAGCAGCTTGTGTTTTAGAAAGTAGAATAATACATTCAATAAAAGTCTGAACTTCTTACATTCATCTGTGATTTGTTCTGTTTCTGAAGGGATTTTCTTCACATTGGAGGAGTAGGAATAAACAGGCTTAAAATTCTGTCTTGATTATTATTTGGGTCTGTGACCTTCAGGAAGTTAAATATTTCCTATAATTTATGCTTTTTCATATGCAAAACCACAATAATAAAACCTGCAGTCTGTGTCATTCTGAGTATTAAACAAGCATATACATAAAACTTATAGTACCTGTTGCATAATTAAAATAGTAATTCCTTCCCGCTGTCTCTATAAAATAGGAGTACAGGATTTAATTTATAGAGTTGTGCCTTCCAATAAATAAGATTATGTAAAAAGGCAATTCCAACTGTGCCTTGTGCTAAATAAATGACACTTTCTCCTGCTCTTTTTACATTTTCTGGGTAAAACCTCTCTCATTCTTTAAAATTCACTTGGGATAGCGTTTCCTGATCAAAATCTTCCCTAGGCTAACAACCCTAGATAAGGCAAAGTTACTTATTCTCTTTTTATATTCACGTAGAAATGTACATGCATTTATATGAGAATATTAAATATACTGTACTGTATTTATGCATTTATACATTCACATATACATTTTTGTTGCTGTTGTTATTTAGTTGCTAAGACACATTTGACTCTTTGTAACCCCATGAACTATAGCCTGCCAGGATCCTCTGTCCATGGGATTTTTCGGACAAGAATATTGGAGTGAGTTGCCAATTCCTTCTCCAGGGAATCCTCCTTGCCCAGGGATGGAACCCACGTCTTCTGCCTTGGCAGGAGGATTCTTTACCACTGAGCCACCAGGGAAGCCTTCATATATACGTATATATACTTTAATCATAAGATTTTATATGGAATTCTTTTTTTCCCTCCTGTTATCTAAGTATTCTCAGAACTAGTCTTAATTCTTAGGATGATTTTAAATTCATCTCTCTTTTTTATTTCAGAGATAGATGTTATATTTTTTCTTCAAAGAAAGTATTATGAAATCTGTAAAATTCTGATGTTCAATAAGCATCTTTTTCTATATATCAAACTGTAAAATGATGTAAACTTTCCTGTATTACAAATATAGAAAAATGATGTAAACTTTCCTGTATTAGAAAATATAGAAAGACTGGATATAATCAGCTCATTCATGATAGTATTTTTTCAATTCATCCTAAATTCTGAGATATAACTAGACACCATGGAGTTTACATTCTAGACATTCAAATAATAATATGCATGAAAGATCAATAGTATAAAGTAAATGTATGCAATATTATATTACAAAAAGGGAGACTAGGTGTAAATAAAACAGCATAGGCCAACTTTTGAAGGAAGGGAGAATTGAACTAATTTTGAAGGATTATTACTACCTTGTGAGATGAGATAGAAGAAGAGATTTACAGGCAGATGCTATAGTTTATACAGAATTCTTCAAAGGAGGAATAGCTACCTAATACAGGGTGATACTAATATCTTCTATTCTAGTGGGATGTGCTTGATTTTTCTTAATCTTTCTCAGAAGGTGGGAAAGAGTTTCAGAGGCTCTTTTTTTTTCCCCCTAATGCAAAACTCCTGTCCTACAGGCCAAACAGCAGCATGGGAATTCTACCAACTCCCTAGCAAGTCCATTCCAACAATCAACTGGTGGTGAGCGATATTACCACTAGGTCCATTCATGGTCCAAGTAGACCACACTGGATGGACTAACATCAGAATCTTATTACTTGTCCTCCACGTGTTCCTACTCTGATTGGGTATTCACAGACAGGCTGTGAATCCCAGAGAACCAATATCAACTCCTATTCATGATCAATCATCCTTACTATATCTGGATATCCTCTTTCCCTCTTTGTATTATAACTCAAGCTAGTCACCATAGGTCCCTTTAGGAAAAGATGGGGACATTATGACACATACTTGCTCTAATATTTCAAAATCCTTGGCATGGGGATAATATACTCCCTTACACAGTGGGTTTCAGGTCTAAAAACTAGCCCACGTTCAGAAACTGGGCACAGAGTCATAACTTCTTACTAGGACAGCTGTCATCATCTTCTTGATCATCTTTTCAACCTCACCACTGCTATTTTTATGCAAAATCTCCTTCCTGAAGACCTGCCTATAATCTCCCAGTGGTACCGCTAGACCGTCTTTATTGTTTCAGACACTTGGTGGACTCCCTGCCCTTAAAAAGAATAAAAGAATAAAAATTCTACCACGTCCAAGTCTCCAAACCTTTGACCCTTTCTTCAGTAATACAGCACGATAATTTAGGCATTTTGACTTAACCTAATTTTGGTCATCGCTTTCTTTAAGCTTCTTCAACCTATGCTAATAGCACATTTATTCCATCTTTCAGGGTTGTTGTCAGGCCCTTAGATCTTGAATGTAGACATTTTGGTAAACTCTTCCTTATCCAACTTTACTTTCCACCACCTCTTGACCCAGTATCCGTAGGATCCAGTCTTATACACACTAGCCTAGTCTTATACACACTAGTCTCCTCTAGCACACCTTGCTTAGGTCCTATAGCTCCTTCTGTTTATACTATCTTTTCTCTCTAGAAAGATCTCAGTCTTTTCTAACCTTAGTACATCAAAGCTGCATGAAGAGATGTGGAAAGAGATATTGAGAGAACTCTTGTTTTATTGCAAGACAGACTCTCCTGGATCATCTTCAAAGAAAAGGGCACTTACTATCCCCTAGCAGGTGGGTTTGTGGGATGCAAACTTTTCAAGAGTATTAATCCTGATGTCACTATACACTGTACCAGGTCCCATTCTTTTCTATCAATCTTGACCTCAACAGAACTAACCTGTGTAGTTTCTTGTTTAGAATGTTTATGTTTGAGTTCTATGTTTTGTCTTTAGTTTTCTTGACTTGCCAGCTCAGAGGATGAGATATGCTTAAAGGAAGACCTTTGACTTGCACAACTGTTTTTATTAAATCATGATTATTGGTCCTAGACCAGAACCATCTAATTCCACTGTGTTATAATCAGTCTGCCTACTATGTTTGTCATTACATTCACCAGTGCATTGCATTCTACAGATATACAATCCCAATTCACCACTAACAAAATTAAGTAACTACACTTTGATCTGCCAGGGACTCTTATGCTTTATATACAACTGTTGATGAGATCCTCATCGCCAACTGGGTAGAGGCAATGCTGTGTAATCCAGCTCCACTACCACTTGCAACACCTACTCTCTTGGGCCAACTCTCGTACAAACTATTACAGGTTGGATTCCCTTGAAACATGGATTACTGAGTGCATGAAATTTCTATGTAGTATCTCAGCTGTAATAGTTCTTGAGGAAAGGGAAGAAAGCAGGTGTGGCAGAAGGAGAATTAAGACTTCAGTGCCATTAAAATGAAACCATACATCACCCACAGTAAGCCCTGAAACTAGAATCACTCTCTACAGGGCTTTGGAGTTTGGTAGAAGGGACAAGGTTTTATAATCTCACATTGGCCATTCATTACATCTGTGAGAGTACTGAACTCAATATGCCAGAAAATTTGGAAAATTCAGCAATGGCCACAGGACTGGAAAAGGTCAGTTTTCATTCCAATCCCAAAGAAAGGCAATGCCAAAGAATGCCCAAACTACCACACAATTGCACTCATTTCACACGCTAGTAAAGTAATGCTCAAAATTCTCCAAGCAAGGCTTCAGTAATACATAAACTATGAACTTCCAGATATTCAAGCTGGTTTCAAAAGGCAGAGGAACCAGAGATTAAATTGCCAACATCCACTGCATTATCGAAAAAGCAAGAGAGTTCCAGAAAAACATCTACTTCTGCTTTATTGACTATGCCAAAGCCTTTGACTGTGTGGATCACTATAAACTGTGGAAAATCCTGAAAGAGATGGGAATAACAGACCATCTGACCTGTCTCTTGAGAAACATATATGCAGGTCAGGAAGCAACAGTTAGAACTGGACATGGAACAATAGACTGATTCCAAATAGGAAAAGGAGTATGTCAAGGCTATATATTGTCACCCTGCTTATTTAACTTATATGCAGAGTACATCATGAGAAATGCTGAGCTGGAAGAAGCACAAGCTGGAATCAAGATTGCCGGGAGAAATATCAATAACCTCAGATATGCAGACGACACCACCTTTATGGCAGAAAGTGAAGAGGAACTAAAGAGCCTCGTGATGAAAGTGAAAGAGGAGAGTGAAAAAATTGGCTTAAAGCTCAACATTCAGAAAATGAAGATCATGGCATCTGATCCCATCACTTCATGGGAAATAGATGGGGAAACAGTGGAAACAGTGTCAGACTTTATTTTATGGGGCTCCAAAATCACTGCAGATGGTGATTGCAGCCATGAAATCAAAAGACGCCTACTTCTTGGAAGGAAAGTTATGACCAATCTAGATAGCATATTGAAAAACAGAGACATTACTTTGCCAACAAAGGTCCGTCTAATCAAGGCTATAGTTTTTCCAGTAGTCATGTATGGATCTGAGCAGTGGATGGTGAAGAAAGCTGAGCACCAAAGAATTGATATTTTTGAACTGTGGTGTTGGAGAAGACCCTTCAGAATCCACTGGACCAGAAAAAGATCCAACTAGTCCATCTTAAAGGAGATCAGTCCTGAGTGTTCATTGGAAGGACTGATGATGAAGCTGAAACTCCAATACTTTGGTCACCTCACGTGAAGAGTTGACTCATTGGACAAGACCCTAATGGTGGGAAGGACTGAGGGTAGGAGGAGAAGGGGATGACAGAAGATGAGATGGCTGGATGGCATCACCGACTCGATGGACATGGGTTTGGGTGGACTCTGGGAGTTTGTGATGGACAGGGAGGCCTGGCGTGCTGTGATTCATGGGGTTGCAAAGAATTAGACACCACTGAGCAACTGAACTGAACTGTCTCAGTATTGCCTAATAGTCCGGCTTGCCAGAAGTTAATAGTGGTAGAGACTCCACCTGTAGATGCAGAAGACATAAAAGACCTGGGTTCCATCCCTGAGTTGGGAAGATTCCCTGCAGGAAGCCACAGCAACTGACTCCAATATTCTTGCCTGGGAAATCCCATGGACAGAGGGGGCTGGCAGGCTATAGTCCATAGGGTCGCAAATACTCAGATATGCCTGAAGTGACTTAACACATTACTTAATAATATTTCATGTTGAAAGAAAACAAAATTATTAAATGATAACAGGAGAAGAGAAGCAAATCCTTTTAAAAAATCTCTTGTCAAATTAAAACGGAAACTAAAGGAAAAAAAAGCCTTTTTTTCCTTTAAGACTTTTACAGTTGGACTAAACACAGCCTTTCTAGCTCTCTATAATGATGGTATATAAGGATAATAGCACTTTTTCTGAGAATAGTTTAAATTAAGTTGTTAAACTGAATTTATTGCTTTGAATCATAGGAGACTGGAAAAAGAACTTGGATCTTAGTGCTCTATCATATTTCAACTATGACCTTCACAAAGAGAATGAAGGTGGAAGGAGGTTCATATTCTTTCATCAACACTGAAAAGGAAAATATGCCTCTACTCTCTGGAGTAGTGTGAAATTCTATAAAATAGATAAAATAAGTCAAGCAGAACTTGAACCTAGTATTTCATTACACTAACCAATGCAAAAGTCAAATTTTGCTTAAGGATCAAAAGTAGAAGACACGCCTGGCTGCTGTCTGTGGATGTTTAGTTGCTGAAGGTTTTGTGGTCTACTTGTGATTGCTAGGTAAACATGGCCATGAAATGCTAGGAATGTTATATTTTACAATGACTAGATAAATGTCTGCTACATTTTTTGTCAGAAACATGAAATGGATTCTTTATATTTTTATCTTTACACACATACTTCTATTAGGGAAATATAATTAGGTAAACTTTGGAATGGTGATGGTTCAGTTTAATCTCTCACTAGAGAATATGTGTGGTTCAGATAGACTCTGCAATCTAAACCATCAAGAGGTTTTGGCAAGGCATGCCACTAATATGGCAAAGAGACAGGATGGGAGAATGAAGACCATCTGAAGCTTGAGCATAGATATTACCTCCAATGAAATTTCCTGTTGAATTTAGCACTGGTTCATTGATTCTGCCTATATATTGTTTATGTGAAACTGGAGCTAAATAAACCAATCCATGACCTGATTTATCTGCCAAATGGATTGAACATTTATTCTCTCTGCCTCAAAGGCTTGTCATTTCAGTTTAGCCTTGCAGATGGTACATCCATTTCCCTGAAACAGAGCCACTTTATAGCAGCTTGCCAACATTTCCTGTTATTTAAAGTTCACCCTCAAAGTACACAGAGCCATGCTTCACTTTCTCAGGCAATACTCCACAGTATCAATATGACAATTATTTGTCTTTCAGGTCACCCTATCAGGGTTGGATGCTTCATTATCAATTATTTCTCTCAAGCTTACTAGGAGAAAATTATAGTGACAAGAAATTTACTTCTGCTTTTGAGAAATGACTTTACACCAGAAACCTAGAGAAACTTTGTGAAACTGTTTGACAGTAAGTACAAGATGAGAGTTTGTTGACATTTTTCGAAAATAGTCCATGTGTTCAGATGCAACATGAAGAGAAAAACAAACAAACAAAAAAACCAGCTTTTGCTTCACCCAGATATTTTGAGATGGAATGCTTCTATTATAAAACAGAGTTATGTGCCTTAAAATATAAGCAAATAAGCCATAGTTTCATTGATGACAGATATATGAAAGAACATTTAGGGCTCTGGTTATATTTTATCATACATAGAATGAAAATATATTTTGAAAGGGTAGAACAAGATTGTTTCTTTAGCAGAGGAAGGCATTCATGTGGTATCAGAGAACTAAATCCATTACACTTATATGGCTCTCATTTTCAAAACCTCTAACTTTATAAATTTTAAGAGTCAAATTTTTATTCCTCTATTGAAATGAATAATATTTCATGCTGAAATATTAATGATCAAATATCTATTTCTACAATTTAGGAATGAGTACCTTTCCCAAGCTGCTTACATGAGAGTAACTTGATGTTAATAAAGGTTGTATCAATAAGTGAAAGTGAAGTCACTCAGTCGTATCCGACTCTTTGCGACCCCGTGGACTGTAGCCTATTAGGTTCCTCCATCTATGGGATTCTCCAGGCAAGATTACTAGAGTGCGTTGCCATTTCCTTCTCCAGGGAATCTTCCTGACCCAAGGATCGAACCCTGGTCCCCTGCATTGCAGGCAGATGCTTTAACCTCTGAGCCATCAGGGAAGTATCAATAATAGGTAATTAAATATGAGGTGCTTAATATCAGGGAGCTGGGTCAGCCAGGGAGCCTGGGTAACACAGAGGGAGGGAATAAGTATTAGAAGTATAGTTTCAGGCAATAAAACCAAACCTCATGATTCAACCAATACCAGCATGAGTCAAAGGTGAATGAACTAGAAGACAGCTTTTGTTGCTATCAAATTACTTGTTTACTTGATATCTTTGTGATTCTGACATTTATGGGTTTTAATCAGAATAATGATATAAGCAATGGCTATGGATGTCAATGAAGGGAAATTTGTTTTTAATAGAAAGAAGGTGAGGAAAATCTTTTGAAAATATAGATATGATTGTGGCATAGAGCTTCGTACACACAACCCAAGTGTAGCACACCCTACTGTATTCTGTAACCCCAATAATACTCATTGACTCAGTATTTATAATAAATGGTTTCTGCATACATATTAGGTTACATTTCAGAAGTTAATGGTATTTTTGCTTACTTGCACACAAAAGGATAATTTAAAAATATTCTCTGGTTATTTATTTCATCCCACAATAATGGAACTGATTTGTGCTTTTATATAAATTTTACTGCAATTAGTTATTTTTATTGGAGTATTTAAAAATTTTCTAATAATGAAGGTTTGCCATTTGTTGCTCCTAATTGAATCCTGAAATACTTTTTCATTATAAATTCATTAAATCTGGTTACCCTCTTTTGGGGACACCCAGTACATATTAACTTCAAATCATTAATTGCATATTTTATTTCTCATTTTAATTATCTAATTTCTCTAAGTTGATATTGGAAAATGGGCATCAAACTGAAATCTGTTTTAAAACAAAATTAATGTATATGCAGGCAGTCTGTGATATACCTATTGATTTTTCAGGCAAGTATATCAATGTGCCAAAAGTTCACATGCAGATATAAATGATTCTGTTACCACAAGTATAAAATAATTCTAAACAGGCTACAGAAAATCCTAATATACAGTTTTAGCTACTTGATTTCAGCTTTGTTCACTTAACATTTTAAAATAATGTTAAAGGTGTCTGTGTGAGATGTCATCTGTTCACATCTTTTTCTGTTTGTATGAAGAGGAAGTAAAATCTGCTCTTTGCACAGTGCTGCAGGAGTCACTGTCAGAGGCTCTTCTTTGGGTCTCTGGCTTTGACTTCACAAAGACTCCTTCTGTAGCTTGTTCACTGCGTGGCTTCTGAGTTTGCAGACTTTCCAGCTTCTACATGTCTGATGCAATTCACATGACCCAAAGCTCATGTGGTTTTGTCAGTTACAGAATGAGGATACTGGAAATTAAATTTCATTGGTCTAAAAACTATCTACTACTAGGCTGAACTGTGTTAGCATATTGCATATTTAGATGTTTATCTACGAAAAGAAATATCAATTTAATGAGAGGCAGCATGCTATAGAATATAAAGTAATGAATCTATAGCTTCCAGTGTACAAGTGAAGAGCACTTCCATATTGAGGGCAGACACTTGCTTACAATTCAGTGTTTCCTCTGAGAGCATAATAGCAGTTGCTATTCAGCCTAATACACTAAAACATATCAGTTTAGAATCGCTGAGATCCCAGACATTAACGAGCATGGAATCTCCTTGGAAGTTCTTTAACACAGACCTCTGTAAGATGCTCATAAGATTGGGGACAATGAGAGGATGAATGAGGAAAATAGGTGGTGACTGGCTGCCCCCACAAAACAGTCAGGAAACCCTGTTCCCTCAATCAGAGGATATAAGATATATTTTATATGCAACAAAAGCCTTAAGCCACTGGGAAACTGTCAACAAACTTGCATATCTACAGGGACTGGGCAAAGATCAACCAATTTGGAGGGAGAGAGAAAAGAAAAATTTCATCTAAGCCTTGAGCTCAAGATTCTGCACCAACATAAAGGACTAGATAGTGGCAGCTTTCCTGCCAGAAGTGTTAAAGCTTATGGTACACTGAGGTAAAGATAGGATCAAGAAAATGAAATCTAGTTTATCTACTGAACAGATTTAATCAGCCCCAAAGCCATCACTGGCAGAACAGTGCTCCTTTCTAAGTACTGCCTACTTAACGTTCGTCTATTCATGAGGACTACAGATCTCTTCTAGAAAATTAAAGATACTAAGAGAGCATTTCATGCAAAGATGAGCACAATAAAGGATAGAAATGGTATAGACCTAACAGAAGCAGAAGATATTAAGAAGATGTAGCAAGAATAACGTAAGAACTAAACAAAAGAGATCTTAATGACCCATATAATCATGATGGTTTGATCACTCACCTAGAGCCAGACATCTTGGAGTGTGAAGTCAAGTGGGCCTTAGGAAGCATCACTACAAACAAACCTAGTGAAGATGATGGAATTCCAGCTGAGCTATTTGAAATCCTAAAAGGTGATGCTGTTAAATTGCCACACTCAATGTGCCAGCATATTTGGAAAACTCAGCAGTGGTCACAGAACTGGAAAAGGTCAGTTTTCATTCCAACCCCAATGAAAGGCAATGTCAAAGAATGTTCAAACTACTGCACAATTGTACTCGTCTCACATACTAGCAAAATAATGTTCAAAATCTTTCAAGCTAGACTTCAAAAATATGTGAACTGAGAATTTCCAGATGTTCAAGCTGGATTTAGGAAAGACAGAGGAAACAGAGATCAAATTGCTAACATCCATCAAATCATAGCAATAAAATTCCAAAAAAACATCTACTTCTGCTTCATTTACTATGTGAAAGCCTTTGACTATGTAGATCACAGCAAACTATGAAAAATTCTTCTAAAGATGGGACTACAAGACCACCTTACCTGCCTCCTGAAAAACCTGTATGCGTGTCAAGAAGCAACAGTTAGAACCAGACATGGAACAATGGACTGGTTCCAAATTGGGAAAGGAAGCCTGCATATTGTCACCTTGCTTATTTAACTTACATGCAGAGTATATCAGGTGAAATACTGAGCTGGATGAAACACAAGCTGGAATCAAGATTACCAGGAAAAATATCAATAACCTCAACTATGCAGATGACACCATCCTAATGACAGAAAGCAAAGAGGAACTAAAGAGCCTCTTGATGAATGTGAAAGGAAAGAGTGAAAAAGTTAGCTTAAAATTAAACATTCAAAAAACTAATATTATGGCCTCTGGTCCCATCCTTCATGGCAAATAGGTGGGAAAACAATGGAAACAGTGACAGACGTTATTTTTCTGGGTTCCAAAATCACTGCAGATGGTGACTGCAGCCATGAAACTAAAAGATGCTTGCTCCTTGGAAGGAAAGCTATAACCAACCTAGACAGCATATTAAAAAGCAGAAATATCATTTTGTTTATAAAGGTCCATCTAGTCAAAGCTATGGTTTTTCCAGTAGTTATGTATGGATATGAGAGTAGGACCATAAAGAAGGCTGAGCACAGAAAAATTCATGTTTTTGAACTGTGGTGTTGGAGAAAATTCTTGAGAGTCCCTTGGACTGAAAAAAATATCAAACCAGTCAATCCTAAAGGAAATCAACCCTGAACACTCATTAGGGGGACTGATGCTGAGGCTGAAGCTCCAATACTTTGGCTACCTGATGCAAAGAGCTGACTCATTGGAAAAGACCCTGATGCTGTGAAAGGTTGAAGGCAGGAGAAAAAGGGGTTGATGGGATGAGACAGTTGGATGGCATCACTCACTCAATGGACATGAGTTTGAGAAAGCTCCGGGAGATGGGGAAGGCCTGGTGTGCTGTAGTACATGTGGTCACAAACTTTGGACACGACTGAGCAAATGAGTAACAAAATTCATGATGACTGATATTCTGATAAAATTTATGAGCCACAAAAAAAAGCAGAACAAATGATCCTTTTTCAAGAAATACAGAAAATGACATAACCAGATTTAGAAAAAATACAGATGCTGGAGCTAGGGGGAGTTTAAAATAAATTATCTTTGAGATGTTAAGGATCTAGTGGAAATGGTAGACAATATGTATTATTATAAATGGATTATGAACTTCAGCAGAGAGATAAAGACTTTGACAGAAAATGGTAGAAATGCTAGAATTCAGAAACAAGATATCAGAGAGGAGAAACTTTAAAAGGCTTTTTAAAATACTGAACTTAATAACATTTCAATAGAAATGATCCAAAAATGAATTTAAAAAAGTAGAACATTCAAAATATAAGGATAGTATCAAATTTCTAACATGGAAGTAATTAAAGTCCAAGAAAAATGGGGGGGAAAGAATGCATAATATAAACAAGGGGGGTTCTGTTTGAAGAGATAATGGCATAGATTTCTCACAGTTAATGAAAGACAACAAGTAAAGGTCCAATAAATTAAGCATACTCCCAGCAACATTAAGAACTGAATATATGTGCAAAAAATGAAACAATTCCATTTGCATCTTATATGTATCAGTTCTGTTCAGTTGCTCAGTTGTGTCTGACTCTTTGCAGCCCCTGGACTGCAGCACGCAAGGCCTCCCTGTCCATCACCAACTCCCGGAATTTACTCAAACTCATTTCCATTGAGTCAATGACGGGATCCAACTGTCTCATCCTCTGTAGTCTCCTTCACCTCCTGCCTTCAATCTTCCCCAGCATCAGGGTCTTTTCAAATGGGTCAGTTCTTCTCATCAGGAGGCCAAAATATTGGAGCTTCAGCTTCAGCCTCAGTCCTTCCAATGAACATTCAGGACTGATTTCCTTTAGGATGGACTAGTTGGATCTCCTTGCTGTCCGAGGAACTCTCAAGAGTCTTCTCCAACACCACAGTTCAGAAGCATATGTAATCTTATATATATATATATATATATAAAATTCCTACAATTAAGGGATCAGATAACAAGAGGGCTAGTAACAATGAAGAGCAACTGAAACTGTTTCAATCTGAAAATGCAAAACCATACAGCTACTTTGGGAAACAGTTTGGCAGGTTCTTGCGAATTTAAGCATTCATTTACCATATGACCTTAAAATACTTAAGCTGTTTTTCCAAAACATATAGAAACAAATGTCCACACAAAAATCTGCACTTAAATGTATATAGGGACTTTACTATTGTGTCTGGGATCCACAACTGAAGACAACTTAGAAGTGAAGTCGCTCAGTTGTGTCCGACTCTTTGGAACTTCATGGAATGTAGCCTACCAGGCTCCTCCATCCATGGGATTTTCTAGGCAAGAGTACTAGAGTGGGTTGCCATTTCCTTCACTAGGGGATCTTTCCGTCTCAGGGATTGAACCCAGGTGTCCCACATGGCAGGCACACGCTTTACCATCTGAGCCACCAGGGAGGCTAACTATATATATATACACACATCCCCTCTTTTCTGGATTCCTTCTCAATCAGATGATCACAGAGCATTGAGTAGAGTTCCCTGTGCTATATGGTTGTTATCATTAGTCATCTGTCTTATACATAGTAGTGCAAATGCTGAATGTAAAAACACATCGTGGTACCTGTGTGCACTGAAGTCCTTAGGAGGGGAGAGGCGTGATGAGCTGGGAGATTGGAACTGACACATGTACACCACTATGTATAAAATAGATCACTAATGAGAACCTACCTTATAGCACAGGGAACTCTACTCAATGCTCTGTGATGACCCAAATGAGAAGGAATCCAGAAAAGAGGCAATGTGTGTATATATATTGTTAATTCACTTTCCACAACACAATGCAACATTGGAAACTAAAACAACATTGTAAAGCAACTATGATCCAATAATTTTTTTTAAATAAATGAACTACAGGGAGAGGTGTGCAAGTACATATCTTTTGATATGACTCTCAAAAGATTTATGCTAACTAAAAGTAATCTTAAAGTAACACACTGTATGATTCCATTTATATGACATTAAGGAAAAGACACAACTGCAGAAGCAGATATAAGGTTAACTGTTTTCCAAGAGCTGAAGTTGGGAGTAGAACAATGACTGCAAAGAGCCTGCAGAAACCTTTCTGAGGTGATAGAAATGTTTTGCCTCTTAATGGCAGTGGTAGGTACTTAGCTGGATACATCTGTCAAAATTTGTCAAAACATGTTTGAAAGGAGTGAAGTTGACTGTATTTAAGTTGTAACTTAAATACACTGGGCTTAATAATGTGAGTGAATATTTATGACTTTTATTCAGAGCAAAATTGTAGTTAATTTCTAATGTAGTTATACTGAACTTTGTAAGAAAGTAAAAATAATAATATATATCTGTTGCACAATAATAGCTATTTCTAGGGGAGAGGGCCAGAGCTCTAAAGAAGAAAATTTGTTGTTTTTCAGTGGCTAAGTCATATCCGACTCTTCCTGACCCCATAAACTGCAGCACACCAGGCTTCCTTTGTCCTCCAGTATCTCCCAGAGCTTGCTCAAACTTATGTCTACTGAGTTGGTGATGCCATCCAACCATCTCAACCTCTGTCATCCTCTCCTCCTGCCCTCAATCTTTCCCAGCATCAGGGTGTCTTCCAGTCAGTCAGATCTTTGTATCAGCTTGCCAAATAAGAAAATTTAGAGCACTTAAGTTTATCTTGTGTACTTTATTAAGAAAACATCTGAGAAAATATATAATAAATTTATTTTTTGACCACAGAGAGACGTGTTAGTTTCTACAGGGCTTTCTTTTTCTTTTTTTGGTCAAGAAATGAAATAGGATTTAGTCTGATCTTGTGACCAGGAGGCTTCTAACAATACTACCTCCCTTCTGATAAATTTAACACAAAATAAAAATAAAACAAAGAATATTTTTATTTGTATCCTCATTTTCTTTTTCTCAGATGTGTTTCATTTAAGTTTACTTTTAATTAAATGACAAACTTAGTGAGATACATACTGACTACCTGCTCACAACTTGTTTCCTTTGCTGCCTGGCTACACACTGATGTGTGTTCCCATCTCCACGGGCTTGGATGTACGTACCCATGTCATTATGTTCTGCAACAGCAGAGGTTCACAATATTTATAGGCCTGATCCATGTAGAAATCCTGAAGCTCTACTACCCCATGCTCTCTCTTTCTCTCTCTCTCTATATATATATATATATATATTGGCCATGCCATACGGCTTGTGGGATCTTATTTCCCTGATCAGGGACGAAACCCACACGTTTGGCAGTCAAAGTGCCAAGTCCTAATCCCTAATCACTGGACCGACTCTCTTCAGGATTAATTTAGCCAAGCCCTGTGACCTTCCATACTGAGTTGGATAACATACCTCAAAATAAACAGATAAATAAAATGATATATAAAAAAATGTTCATCCTCAATCTGTTAACATGACCTTGTTTATAAATCGTCTTTGCATACATAATCAAGTTAAGATCCCTCCTAATGTACATGGGCAGTCCATTAATCTAGTAGAATTGGTGTCTTTATACAAAGACTGTGATCCTTATAAGAAGAGGAGAGTTTGGACATGGAGATATACAGGGAGAATGTCACGTGACGACAGAGACAAGTGAAGTGATGGGCTTACAGGCAAGGAACATCTGAGATGGCCAGTAAACACCTAAAACTAGGAAGAAGTAAGGAAACACCCTTCCTTAGAGTTTTCAGAGAAAGAGCACAGCCTTGCCAACATCTTGATTTCAGACTTCTCACCTCCAGAACTGTGACGAAATGAATTGCTGTTTGAAAGCCATCCAGTGTGTGGTCATCTATTAGGACAGCCTTAGGAAACAAATGTATTTCAGAAACTACATATTGAAGACAGCAGCCCCCCAAAATATAAGGAATTCAGCCTTGAAATAATCACTTCCAAGAGAGTAGTCTCAAGTCAGAAATAAAATTTTAGAGTTTAGGTACATAAGAAATAAGGTGTATTGTTAAGCTACTGAAATTTGTGAGTTTTTTCCTTGTAGGAGCTGAAAGTGAAGTGAAAGTGTTAGTTGCTCAGTCGTGTCTGACTCTTTGCAACCCCATGGACCATAGCCCACCAGGCTCCTCCATCCACAGAATTCTCCAAGCAAGAATACTTGAGAGGGTTGCTATTTCCTTCTCCACTTGTAGGAACCAGTGCGAGTGAAAATAATACATTTTAGCTCAGGGAAGACAGTGCGATGGAAATCAACACTGTTCTCTGTGAGAATATGCTCCCTCCCCTCCTCAATTATCCTAACAGGAAGCAAACTGAGGGCATGAATATTTCCTGGCACTAAGCACTCCCTAATTCCAATTTAAAAGTCAACAAAATACACATTTAAAAAAAATCTGATCTAAACCTCCATATGCTAAAACCTTGGAATAGTTTTGCTAAATATGTCTATGAGACTTGGATTGAAGGAAACAGCTGATCTGCTCATGTGTGAGAGAAAGAAATTCAAATAACATGTAGTGATCCTTGTAGATTTTGCATGACATGTGTGCATGCTAAGTTGCTCATTGCATCCAACTCCTTGGAACCCGGTGGACTGTAGCCCACCAGGCTCCTCCGTCCATGGGATTCTCCAGGCAAGAATACTGGAGTGGGTTGCCGTTTCCTCCTTCAGGGTATCTTCCTGATCCAGGAATGCAACCTGTGTCTCCTGAACTGCAGATGGATTCATCACCGAGCCACCAGGGAAGCCTATGCATTAGCCCAGGGCTGATTTGACTCTCCGCAAAGCCTTTTTTTTTGCTAGTATTTCTTTTTTTTTTTACTGTGTTGGTTTTGTCATACAGTGACATGAATCCACAAAGCTAACTCAGAAGAACAAGGGCTGCTCTGGGGTGCAGCGTGGGGGCTGGGAGTAGCAGCATAATGAGAGACTGAGAAGCCCACCACTTTGACTACCTCAGGGATTTATGAATCAATGCCATGGGTAATACATCTGCAGTTGTGACAGCCATACATCGTCTTCACATAAGATAGAGAAACATCACTGCCTATCTGTTTTCAATCTGAAATGAAATAAACTTTTATGGAAAGTCTGGATAGGAAACTATACATTTTCTAATATTACCCAGTTGAACTCCTAAATTTGGCACTGAGAATCACTGCACTCAGCCTCTAAGAAAAAAAGAAAACAACAATACAACATAGGTTTATGCTTCTGCTCAATCAAAACTAGTAGGGAATGTGTTCAGGTTTAAATTAGGTAATATCAAAGCAGTTTGTTTATGTATATGCATTGTGCTTTGCCATCTCCTTCTCTCCTAAATAACCACATGTGTGTACGTGTGTGTTCTGTAAATGTATACATACACAGAGAATAAAGTTTAAAATGACCTGAAAGCACATCATATGAAGAAGTGATTTTAATTCCTGTAGTCCCACTAGCAATTTTAAGATTAAAAGGCAAATATCACTCAAATTTTCATCAAAGTCCTTCAGGCAATGGCATATCATCCATGTATTAATGCTGATAAATACAGCAAGAATCATTCAAGATTACTGGGCTGAAATCACTGATAATTATATGCTATTCATTAGGTTTTCTCCCAGGCATGCCTTCACATCACGCCTTCAACAGTTCTTGATAATGGATCTTGGATCTTCTAATAGCTAAATATAAGACTTTAGTTATTTTGCATTGTTCTTCACCCTTTATCTACATTCTCTAAGCAATTATATTTACACTGTCCTACTTTCAATATGTTTTTGTACCACTCTGACTTGTTTTGCTTGCAATCACTTTCTTTCCTACACGTCTATATATAATACCTTGTAGGCTCCCTCACATACAGCTGGGCTTACTAAAATCATGGCTACCCACTAACTTCATCTTTACTATCATTTTAGCTAAACTTATTCTATGGATTATAGAGTTGCAATATCAATTGGCCTTAAGCAAAGTTATAACCATTCCCATTGCCTATTTCATTAGATCTATAGTCCATAGTCTTAATTTCTCAAAATCCTATGGCCTTGGTACCACACACCTTCCTTAAATGTAAACTGAACTTTACATAGATGACTGAACTTTAACAACAGTAATACAATCTGAACAAAGCAGATTAAAAGTATTTCACTAGTAGTTACTCAAATTTTCTAGCTTCTGAAGTTTTGCTCATGTAAATACTTTTTTCTATATGAAAAGTCTTTCCTCCACATACATATTTACCTATCAGAATTCTATTCAATCTTCAAAAAGCAATTCAAGTATTACTGCCTTCACAATATACACTTGGGTCCCTGCATGTATATCTTTGAATTATACCTTGTACTTAATTATCAATATATTTTTCCATCACCTTGAGATTATACTCCAAGCCTTTAATAGAAACTTTATATTTATGTGTATCTTCTAGAGAAATCAGCACAGAATTAAGGACACAAAACTTTCCAAACAACAACCATTTATTTGAATGCAATTTACATAACCTTTCATTTCAAACTCAAAACTTTCCATGCTTATAAAAATGTCTTTGACTATAGAAAATATGGATTACATTTATTTTGTAACACTATCTCCAACCCATTAGAGTACAGAAATATATCACTAGAAGCATAACAAGAAACAACTGGGAATTAATTATGAAATATTCTTATCTCCTAAAAGTAATTGACAGGAAAAAAAAATTGTCTTCAGGAAATAGCCATAGTTTGAAACACTAAAATCCCTTCCACTGAATGGAAGTAATCTTATCCTATATTCCTCTGAAAAGCTCATTGCCAATTTCCTTGCATATTTCTAAAGTAACCATTAGCAGGCACAGGAAACCACTGTAATTTATGATAGGATAAAAAGCTAGCCTTGCTTCTCCTAATCGTGTTGTTGTATTCTTGAGATAAAGAGAAACCTTATGTGTTAAATAATATATTTTAAATAATACAAATTTTCTTCATTTTATACTAATTTTTAATCTCAACAAAATAATCATATTTTATATCATTTGCAAACACCCATGCCTCCTAATCAAAGCTTGACGTTTACATTTAAGGTTAGACCAAAGAGGATGTAATCAGCTTTTGGCAACAGACTGATGGGCAAAAGAAACTAGCACCAGCCATCTGACTGAGATAGCTTTATGTCTCCATTATTCTTATATTCATGTAAATTTGGTAAACCATCAACATCAGATTCATTTCTGAATATTCCTTTCCAAAATCCATACATTTCCTTCTCTTTGAATATTTCCCGCTATACATGAATATTTAAAGTTATCTCCATTCTTCACATCTTTTTTCCTCCCATCAACCTCAGCCAAAGTAGCCTCAGAACCTACCACACAATCTTGGCACAAGACAAGATGCTAACTTTCTTGTAAAATAATATGGAAAATTCTGGCACCCATGGTGTTAGTCATTGGTCCTATATGGTATCTCACCATACAAAGCAGTGGGGTGGGTCAGTAAGATCCAAGTGGAGCGCTGGCTGGGCGGTTAAACCCAGACAGAGGTGCTACCATGGGTGCGATGTGAGCTTGGAATCAGTGAACACTGTTTCTCACTATTCCATCTATTCTTCCATTAGAAAAAAATATTTCTCTTCTCAATCCCTAGGGATCTTCTTAACTGGCGATTATACCCCCAAAGGAAAAAATACACAGTTTTACTTGGTAAATAATGGTGATTTTATTGACTTAAGAGTTAGCAATGCAACCTGGCCAATTTAAGCTCCTAATTCACTTTAAAAAAAAAAAGTGGGTTATGGTGAAGATTTGGTGAAAAACTTTGCCTATCAAAGGAAAATAATGTTGCTGCTGCAAAATGGAGTTTGTACATCCATGTGCTGGCAGGACCTACATATGGTTAGAATCCTCAGAAATGGAAGTGAGAACACAAGCAAAGTAGCCAAACCATAAGCAGCAGCAAGACTCAAGTAGCTGTTTCTTAGAAAAAGTCCACTGGGGTAGGTAACACAGAAACAAAGGCGTACATACTGTTTACAACCTTCACACAGGCGGAAGTCACAGATCGCACATACAAATGAGTTTATTAACTTCTAAAATTAGCTCAGAAATATCAGAATACAATAAACTTTAGTGAATTCAGTAACTGGTGACACTGGGGTTTTCTCAAGTGTAGCGATATGATGTTGGTAATGTAAGGGGCAGTTGAATTATGATGGACATTTCTTTGAGAAGCATATACAAGAAGTAGGTATATGTATGTGGCATAATCAAAGGCTATCTTCAAAACAGGTAAATTTGATTTGAGTATATACAATACCTACTTTCTGTGTTTAGAGACCATAACATTTCTTGAGTTGATGAGAATTGGTTATTTTCCCTTAGGGAATTTAAAGATGCTGGACTTCTGTTTTCCATGAACAAGGTGGTATAGTATTATGGCACAGTCACTTACCCCAACAATGACACCTGGGATATTTAAGTGTTAATAATTTGAATCAAACAGAAAATCAAAATATAGTTGATAATTTATCACCATGGCAACAGTATTCTGTGTTTCCAGTGGTGGTTTCAGCAGTTTCTTCTAGAAATCAATGGGGCAGTGCCACCATGATTGGGTAATTAAAATATCATATATAATATACAAAATATATAGTTTTGAATATATCTATATATTATATAGCTATATATTCATGAATTTTAAAAAATCTTTAAAGTAGTAGTAGGTCATGTCAAGGACTATTAAATTAGTGCACAGGTTAGGAAAGTTGAAATCCATTCATACATTATACTGTTAAAGTTGAACAGATCTATTAACTCACCTGTTTTTTTATCTGTAAAATAAAATATTGTCTCAAAAGAACTCATGAAATCATTCTCTATTCCATCTACTGTTTGATTAAAAAGTTATGTTTGAAGTAGTTTTCCATTAATGTTGATCCTCAGCTGAAAATACAATGTGATTAGCAATTATTTTTCTATCAGAATAATTTATTAGCTTTCATCACTAAAATTTTTTATGTGATGGTTAATTTCTATTTGAGTAATTTACTATTTAAATTGAATAAAAGATTGACAGTAGTTAATGGTATTTATTCAGGGGAAAAGAATCTTTACCAGCAACATTGAGAAACTAACTTCCTTGAAACACACATGGAAATCTTCCCAGACTTTGGAATCCATGTATCATCCAACAGGACTCCAGAAGATATGCTGTGTTCATGCTGCTCTTTCTATACATTTCAAACAAAGTAAATCTGTATTATCTGCTATGCTGAAAAATCAACATATATGTATATATTTGAATTATTTATATTTAACAAGATGTTAGGGAACACTAGTTAATTGTAGAAAACAGTGGCACAAGAAGAGGACAAATACATAAGGATGTTATCCAATTATGTTATGTTTAAAGATAAACTTTACTCTGATAAATCTGTTAAAGAGACTAAGCTTTTTCTAAGTAGTGTAGACAGGGTAGACTGAGGTCAGTAACTTCTGTGTCGGAGGTAAGCGGTCTCCAGATAAATGGTTCATTTAAATGTGAACTATAAACCTGAACATGACTTGCTTTGGGGAGAAGAAGAGGGCAACTTACAAGGTATAATACCTGTTGAAATAAGATTTCTCAAGGAGCTTGAGTTGTACTTGTCATATCATCTCTAAAATACCAAAAGATTGAAGTCTTCACTTTGGTACGCTTAGTGATATAATTAATTTCTGAAGTTGGGCTATAGGTTGTTTCAAACATTGTAAAAATTTATATATTTAATAGAGATTCTGCATTAATTGAGATTGTTATAAGCTGAATTTTGTTCCCTCAAGTTCATATTTTGAAATCTTAACCCTGAGCATGTGACTATATTTGCATATAGGTCTTGAAAGAAGTAACTGAATTGAAGAGAGATCATTAGGGTAAAACTTAATCCAACCTCAGTTTGTTCTTAGTAGAAGAGATTAGTGCACAAGAAATCTACAGAGGAACACCATGTGAAGACACAAGAAGAAAGCCAATTGCAAGGCAAGGAGAGATGCTCAGAAGAAACCCTGCCAACAAATACCCTGACCTAGGACTTCTAGCATTCACAACTGTGAGAAAATAAATCTCTGTTGTTTCAGCCACCCAGAGTGTAGCGCTTTGTTATGAAAGACCCAGGAAACTAATATAAGAATACAGAACATATGGGTTCCAGTGTCAACTGTCCGATTACTATTTATTTTACCCTGAATAATTAATTTAAGCACTTTGAACCTCAGTTTCCTTCCTGTGCAAAAGAAGAAAATGTAGACCAGTTTTTTGTTCATACTCTTTAGCTCTGTGGCAAAATAACAGATAAAGATGACTATTTTTAAATTTTTTGAAATCTAATTTATATATTCAGGGTAATATAATTCAACTATGATTTCAAAATAAATTGAGGGACACAAGCCCTCAGAAAGTACATTATCTAAGTACTACCTTTTCTGAAATTATAATTAAGTATATGCTTTAACCACAAAATGAAATGCAAAATGGAGAAAACAAAATACAAGAAAAGTTGGTGAACTGAGACACTTTCAAATGATAGTAAGTCTAAATCAGTCTTCATAATGTGAGGACTTATAACGAGCATGTATGTTCAGTCACTATGGAATCTTCCATGCAATCTTCCAGAATACTGGGGTGGACTGCCATTTCCTCCTCCAGGGGGAGGATTTATTACATTTTATATTCAGTTGTTTAAATATAGAGGACATATACTACGTTTTAAAGAAATTGACATTCTGGACAACAGTTCTGCATAGTTTTGTCTGAAGTTTTATTTTGGAAATAGAAGATTAAGAAAGAATCATCTTAATTTACACTTGAATCTCTTTTTCTCTTTTTTGAAAGAAACTTATACTACCAATTTTTATTTCTAACTCCTCTGTAGTTACATTGTATACTATATCTGTATTCCTTGGTGTTATCATATGTCCATTATAAACAATAATATAGCCAACTAAATGGGTAGATATTTTCAATTACATATGCTATTGAGCTACCTTTAAATTTCTCTCTTCTTCACAAACATCTTAAAGAGTTAACTGTATTTACTGTCTCTAAGACCTTAATAGGAAATGGGCCAACACTTTAACTGATAATCTATAGAAAAAAATGAAAAAAAGTAGTTAATACAAATGCAATGTTATTCAAATATTATTAGAGATCAGGAAATAAATATTGAAACATTAATCAGATAACATTTGTGTCTTTTAGATTTTAAAGGAAAATATGTAATAACACATGAGGTTCACAAGAGTAATGGAACAGCATATACATTTTTGATGGGAATGTAAATTTATTTGACTTTTCAAATGGCAGTTTGAACTTATAAATGCTTACACATTTGACTAATAATTTCTGCTGCACTAGTGCTAGCATCAAGAAAGATTTATGTGCAGTACATCCACTAACGTTTGTAACAGCAAAAACCAAACCAAATCAAACCTGGAAACATCACAACTATGCATAAATAAACAAATTTGATATGTCTGAGTATTTACAAAAAATGCAGTAATTAACTAAAGTAAAACAAGCCTCCATGTTTTCACTTCGATTTAAAAAAAATATTGCCAATTTATAAAATCCAGGTGCAGAACAATATGCAGAATATGATCCTTTGCATGGGAAAAAATTTTGTTTTTGTGTTGTGTGTATGTGTGTGTGTGAGAGAGAGAGAGAAAGTTAAGAAAGAGTGCCAAAGAGCACAAAAAATGCCTGGGATTATATTTCATTCTAAAGTCTTGACTATCTGCTGAATTGGACAGGAGTGAAATATAAAGATACACTATATTTCTTAGATTTGCTAAAATATGCTGCATTACTTTCTAATAAACATAAATATATACTGAAAAGGGACATTTTTAGTACACAATATAAAGATACTTTTTAAATAAAATCTATAACTTTATATATATACTTTATCATTTGAAATACACTGAAATACAGTGCAAATTCTACTGCCTTAAAAATATATAAACATCAAGAGTTTTGTTGTTGTTCAGTTGCTAAGTTGTGTCCAACTCTGCCACTTCATGACTGTAGAGCTCCAGGCTCCTCTGTCCTCCACTGTCTCCCAGAGTTTGCTCATATTCATGTCCATTGAGTCAGGGATGCTATCTAACCATTTTATCCTCTGATGCAATACTTTTGGGCAAAAAGAAAAAAACAAAACTTCTGAGCCAGAGAAAAAACAAAAAGGGAAATACATTGAAAAGATTCCTGGACCACTCACAATGTTGTGAAGGAATAACTCAATAGTTATGCTTTGGGATCAATTCTGAAAATGATCTAGAACTGGAAGCAGAGACTCTTCTTTTCTGTCTGAATATCTGTCTCATTCTCTCAGACTCTCTGGATGGTGTTATACAGGACTAGTAGCATCTTTTAGCACAGAAATAATTAAAAAATAACATTCTCACTGTCTCTAATAATAAAATAAAATGTACAAAGAACAAACAATCGACAACAACAAAACACTTCCCAAGACAGTCTCTGATTGGCTTTGCTGGGTTTTATGCTTTGGGTCCTCCTGTGGCTGCAAGGTGGTTGTCCTAGGTGATAGGTTTGACTTGGGCACTTTTAGCCTCGAGGGCTGTGAGATAATTAACCTTTGCTGTTTAGGCCACTCCATTTGTGGCACTTTGTTATGGCAACCTTACCAAAAGAATGCATCTCTCACTCTATTTTCTGGGTAAACCTTTATGACCTCTTCCCCCATCTTGCTGAGTTCTCCCACGGGGCCACATTCCAGAACGATGGAATGTCATTCTGCTCCCATCCATTGACGTATGCAATTAAAAGCCTTTTGCTTTTGCTTCCTCAGCCTATTTTTGTCAGTTCATTTGCTTTTGTAAATAATTGATTTCTATATGTATACCAAATTAGATATATGAATGTAAAGAGGAATGAAGTTTGTTATTTCTATGAAAACTAAATTAAGTGCTTGGGAAAAATTGATAAAACTAGTCACAAACATAACAAAATCATTGAATTATGTGTATATAGATTAACTAAAATATTGAAATAAAAAGGATAACTATATCTAAAGCCATCTGAACCCAGATTAATAGCACATTTCAATCTATATTCCACTTTAAAGAAACTAGACATGTTAAATGATACATAGTGGATTTGGTAGATGCAAAAAACAAAAGATGCAGAAATCTTATCAACCAATATGCTCCAAAATGTGCATTTAGTTTAAAACAAAATATTGAAGACACATGTATGTGTCTTTTTCTAATAATCTCTTTAACCAATTTCTTATCTGATTATGGTTTTCATCAGGTTGAATAGCTATCCATGATTTTTCTTGGGACAGACAGGCTTGGGCTCAACTACATTTTACTTTAGCAGCATTTTAATTAAGAAATAACCAACACATAGCTGACATATTTTCGAGAAGCCACCTAAATGGCTTTTGTGCATGTGTGAATACATGCCTGGTGTTTCAAGGACCAGCATGTGACAGTTTGATGACATGCTTTTGCATGGTCCAAAGAGCATTCACCAATCCTAAATGTCAGTGCCTACTTTCATGTTCCCATTTTATCACCTGTAATGTACCAGTACTATTGACAGTTTCTCTATCCATCAGGCCTCTTGATTTTTAAAGATAAAAAACTCAATCTAAGCAAAAAAAAAAAAATTAACTGGGAAGATACTAGTGCTTCACACTGAAAGGGAAGTGTGAAAAGTACACTCAAACATAGAAAAGATGGGGGCAAAATATTTAGACACTTTAAATAGTGGTCTGTGAGAACTTGGTCAGGACTCTCTCTCTCATCTTGGCTTCTCTTTGATATCAGTCTTATTCTCTGCAATGGAAAGATGCTATTTCACATGCAAATCGATTAGTTCCACGGAAATATTAGGATAGGTAGATAAATGGTTTTTCTAACTTCAAGGACAAGATGCAGAAATATCAGCTTTGAACAGCATCTTCAGCCTTTCATTTCCCTGAGGAAATATTGGCCAGAGGACTTGGAAAAGCTCTAAGGACCCAAGACTGGCCAAAAGAATCACTGAAGAGGAGGAGGAAGAAGAGGATGAATAAAAAAAAACTGTTGACCTGTCAAAAAAAAAAAAAGAAGATATAATTCCTGGATTTAATCAGCTCTCCTAAAGTCTGACAGATCACAAATCAAATCAGCTTTTTCCTCTAGAGCAGGTCTCGAGGAAAGGGAACATCAAATTGATGGTTCATATCTTTATATACTGTTTTAAAGGGCTCATTCAACATGATAAAACACATCTTCACAATGTATGCCATGTATTTATACTTCAGGATAACTTTCTCAGGAGGGTTTAGAATCAAGTTCCTCATTATGAAGGGAACTTTCTACACAGACCATGACGATATCAAATCTACTTTCTTCAAAGTGCCAGAGCAATAATTGTCAGAAATTTGGGGTTTGCCAGTTTCCAATTTTGCCTTTAGGAAAATATCCAGTTTTCTTTGTGTGAAAAATTCCAAGGATGTTGGGAGGTCCATTTGGTTTGCATGCTTACACTTAGATGATTCATTCTTTCCAGAGAGATCAGAGTTGTGCATGAAGATAACAGCTCTTTTCAAGATCATAAGTAATTTATGCAGAAGGAATAGCTCTCTAAAAGTGAAAGAGCAGGTTACTCAATAAAAGGAAGGGAGTCTAGGCAAAAAAAAACTAAAACCAGCTACAGAAGATAGGCTGAAAATAAATACTGAGAGCTCAAAACACATAGAAAAGTATAATAATAGCTATGAAATGAAATTTTACTTATACATGCAAAAGCATATTTAGGTTTATATAATCACAACATTTATACTTAGGGTCATTCCAAGTCATATATATTTTCTATGGATATTTTTAGTCATGGACTGTTTAATCTCATTCTTTTTTCCCCTAATTGGCTTAAAACATTGGAAAAGACCCTGATGCTGGGAAAGATTTAAAGCAGGAGGAGAAGCGGGTGACAGAGGATGAGATGGCTGTATGGCATCATCGACACAATGGACTTGAGTGTGAACAAACTCTGGGAGATAGTGGAGGACAGGTAAGTCTGGCATGATGTAGTCCATGGGGTCACAAAGACTTGGACAAGACTGAGCAACCAAACAACACATGAAACTATTATTTATTAACTACAGGAGAATTTTTTAACACATTTATTGTTTTTGTCCACCCAAGTGAAAAAAAATCATTTGCATTTATTTTAATGTGCATTGTGGGTAAAGAGTTTTAAATTTATCTACTGAACTAATTTATGTGTGAGTTAATTTTCCCCATAGTTTTTGCTTTTCTGCATGTTACAGTAAAAAATAAATAAATCCCTTTAAAGCTTGAGTTGAACTATATATATCAAATTCTAACCTCACTTACAAATCAAAAATAGTAGTAGTTTTATTTAGGAGAAATCTGGGAATGCTTTCATCAAAACTTACATGTATGTCCAGAAATCTTTATTAATTATCAGGCATCTCTTTAGGGAAAACACTCATAAACATAAAACAAAAGTTAAAATAAAAGGAAAAGTGTTTTTAAAGTATTTGATAAAACTTGGAAAACAAAGGGAATTTGATAGCTATTAATTTTGAAAGTCATAGCTATTGGATTTTTTCCTCACACGTGTGGTAAAAGCCTCTTGCCTAGGGTGAGGACAGCAGAGAAAGATGGTCACCACTGTGCCAGCTTCAGCCGGTTTTGAAGCAGTTTGGTGTTGCCTATGGACCTGAAGCTCATAGGTACTCAATCCTTACTAAGTTGATAAAGGCTAGAGGAAACCCTGTGAAAATGAATGAGTCAGAGGTGTAAAAGTATCTTATTTAGGTCATTTAAAAAGGTTGACATTTGGGAGTTCCCTGCAGTCCAGTGGCTAGGACTCAGCACTCCCAATGCAGGGGGCCCGGTTTCAATTCCTGGTTGATCCCTGGATCCCATGTGCCTTGACGAAAAGATCCTGCAGGGACTCATGAAGATTGAAGATCCTGTGGAGTGCCACATCTAAGACCCGGAGCAGCCAAATAAATAAATATATTTTTTTAAATGTTGATGTTCAATTGCTTGTCGGTCAACTTGAATTTTTAGCCTACTTTTGTCCACATCTTTTGATAAAAACTTGGGAGATCATATAAAGACAAATGGAGCCATCTGAACCTCCAGCCTCACTTATGTTTCAGGGGCAGACAAAACTAGGGCCCTCATGCTCACCTCTCCCTGTCACAGGGGAAAGGCTAAAAAGAGAATCTAAGATATGCCAATGAAAAAGATGTTATAGTCTTTGGCTTTCTGGAGGCAGGGTTCTATACTCCAATTTAATTGGAATTTTTCATGAAATTCTTTGAAGACTAATACCCGATTAATCCATTTTGATTTATAGTCTGAGCAAATTTTCTAAGTCCTGACTTCAAGTGATTAAAAATTCCTGTCACTGCTGATTACATGGAATCAGAGGGAAAAATAAATTTTCATGCATATGAAGAAAGAAAATAGCTCGGCAATAAAATCTGAAATGGATGTTAAGTGTAGAAAAACAAGTGGACAGAGTGTGTGAGTGATATAGTATGACTGGAACTCAGAGCAGCGGCAGAACAACTTCCAGGTTCCCAATATGTTGGGTTTAAGCCTCTTCAGCGGAAAGTTCAGGAAGAACCTTTGTCTGGTCTTCTCTGCTGAAAGAATATCTTGGCTAATTCTGGATCATCATATTTATTCTTCTGAGTCAGAATCATAGGTTTATTTATTTTTTCTTTGATTATACTGTGAGATTAAATCCAGGGACCAGCCCTGTTTTTTTTCTTATTGTTAATCTGTCAGTGGCAACAGCAAGACCAAGGGATGGTGAGGATTGAGTCAAGGTCTAACAAGTCCTTAGAAGAGGGTCTCAATCATAGACTCAATGAACGTTAGTAATTATTACTATGATGCAAATTGCTCATTCCTCATCATATAGTTTTTACTTTTATGATAGATAAAAAAATTCCCAAACTAACTTTCTTGGTTTCAAAATGACCAAGTGGTCATTGATCAAAATGGTCAAGCGCCATGGTGGTTCATTTACGACACTGTGTCGACATGAACAAAGAGAATAATTGAAGTATTAGTTGTCTATTTTATACTAACTTTTTCTATTTTAAGCCTTGTGAGGAAATTATATTTAAATAAAATGATATTTAAAAAAGTAACTCCCACATTTACTTATATAATCTTATAACTATACAAAATAGGTTAATCAACTTTCAAATGTTTCAACAGGATTTTTATGATTCGGAACCTTACTTGTAAGATTAGTGTATCTCCTACCCCTGCACTTCTCAGTAATCTTCTGACACTATCTTCAGATTATTTAGGGACCACATGAACAGTTCTAGTTTTTAAATTGCTTTAACTCATCTAATAATTACATTCATACATATATGAGACACAATCTCTACTCAAAAGATAGAGAAAACTATGTAATCACATTTTTCACTATTTCCATGCTTTTAGTGTTAGTGCCATGGACCAATAAGCAGATAAGAAAGTAGAAATGCAAATCAAAACTACAATGAGGTACCACTTTACACCAGTCAGAATGGCTGCCATCCAAAAGTCTACAAGCAATAAATGCTGGAGAGGATGTGGAGAAAAGGGAACCCTCTTACACTGTTGGTGGGAATGCAAACTAGTACAACCACTATGGAAAACAGTGTGGAGGTTCCTTAAAAAGCTGCAAATAGACCTGCCATATGACCCAGCAATCCCACTGCTGGGCATATACACCGAGGAAACCAGAATTGAAAGAGCCACGTGTACCCCAATGTTCATCGCTGCATTGTTTACAATAGCCAGGACATGGAAGCAACCTAGATGCCCATCAACTGACGAATGGATAAGAAAGCTGTGGTACATATACACAATGGAATATTACTCAGCATTAAAAAAAAAATTCATTTGAAGCAATTCTACTCAGATGGACGAAACTGGAGCCCATTATCCAGAGTGAAGTAAGCCAGAAGCAAAAACAACAATATAGTATATTAACACATATATATGGAATTTAGAAAGACGGTAACGAGAACCCAACATGGGAGACAGCAAAAGGAACGCAGATGTATAGAATAGACTCGTGGACTTTGTGGATGAGTGTAAGGGTGGGATGATATTGGAGAAGGGCATTGAAGCATGTTAATTTTCATATGTCTAGTCAATCGCCAGCCCAGGACTGATGCTCGGGGCTGGTGCAGCGAGATTTCCCGGGGGAGGGGGGGAGGGAAGAGGGAGGGGGGTTCCGGAGGGGAAGCATATGTAAACCCATGGTGATATCATGACAATGTATGGCAAAAACAATTAAAAAATAATAATAAATAAAAAAATTTAATAAAAATAAAATAAAAAAAAAGAAAGTAGTTTGCTTACATTATCCTAAAAATTTGGGAAAATACTTTAATTCATTCACTTTCCCACATCTTTATTTATTGGTAAGCATCATTGATTTACTCAATAATGTAAATGAATTCCTATGCCATGAAATCCATCCATAAATTGTCTGGATTTCCATTCCCTTCTCAAGGGGATTTTTCCCAACCAAAGGACTGAACCTTGGTCTCTTACTCTCTGAACCACCAGGGAAGCCCATAAAATGCCCAGTCATCAACTAATTAATTATAAGGCTTTTATACAAGAGGATGAGGAAATGAGAATGTAGGAAAATAAGATATGGATGTACAAAATGTTAAGCACTATGAGAAATAACCAAGCCAATGAGTTGTTAATTAAATGAATACATGAAATGGTACAGGTCAAAAGTAAAATAGCATAGGTAAAATAGACTATTAATTCATAAAAACTGGGCTAAGTCTATTTTTATGGAAGAGAAAGAAATATAAACAACACAAATTCATGGGAAATTGTAAATCTCTAACATGTTTAAGGACATTCTAGTCACTTTTTTGCCTGCTAATTAATAATTAATTATTATGACTTATTGTCAGAACTTTCTTTAGATAAAGTTACTGAAGTTTAAGCTATGTGACTTATTTAAAATCACAAATCTTTGAAGTCTGTGGAGGTAGCAAACACATATAGATCTTAATATTTCCAAGTCTATATCCAGCTTTTACCACCTTGATACCTTCTGTTATGGGATGTAAAGAAACAGCAAAATCTGAAAAGGTAGGAAAATAGAATATTCTGAGAAAAGTGGAATAAGGACTTGGGCAAAATATAGAATCAGAAAACACACACTATGTATTATGCTGAGGCTTGGGATACACAGAGGCAGAACAACATTTGAGGAGGAGTTGAGGAAAAATAGTTAAATGAAATCTATAAAATCAAGCTCAAAGTCAAGAGGCTTAAGGCCACCTTTAGGAACCACAACCAGTGTGAAAGGAAGACTCTGTATCTACAGAGTCAAAAAATAAAGTAAAATCAAGATAGACCAGGGTGATCAAAGTCATCACAGGGAGTGCTGGACTCTATAAGTCAGGTGAGTATACAGATGTATCAGATGACTATGAAAAAGAAAAGCATTGAAACAAGTTAATTATCATATGTCTAATCAATCGCCAGCCCAGGATTGATGCTCGGGGCTGGTGCAGCGAGATTTCCCGGGGGGAGGGAGGAGGAAGGGAGGAGGGAGGGGGGTTCTGGAGGGGGAGCATATGTAAACCCATGGTGATATCATGACATTGTATGGCAAAAGCAATAAAAAAAAAATAAATAAAAATTTAAAAAAAGTTCTGACCAAGAATTCAGGATTAGGCCAAGTGACTGAGTAGCAGTCCCAAAGCACTGCCATCAAGAACAAAATAAGAAATGATTTACAAGCTGTGTGGATAACCTCCATTCCCCTAGGCTCCTAGACACATAAAGGACATTTATTACAAAAACACCGCTGGCTTCTCATCACTCCCCTCTCACTTTCTTCACCATGGAATGAAGAAAACTGTCTTATCTGATCAATGGTTTCATCTAATATGGAAGAAATACCTAAGCTTATTCTCCACAGGGTCTCCCATTTCAGAATTGGTGGAAATTCCAGAGGAATTTTTTTATTTCTCTGCATTCAGTGGCCTACAATTTCATGTGGCCCAGAGGTAAAGGATTAATGAACTCATTTCTTTACAGAAGTAAAGCTACATTCTCTGATGCATGTACAGTTATTAGAGCTGGCATTTTGATCTCCATTAGAACCTGTTTTTCTCAAAGATTCTGAACATCAGAAAGCAGAGTGAAATTTATTGTCTCCATAAAACCCCAACCAAGCAATTCACATAAAAAAATGGGTATATGCCCACAGCCAGGACTATTAGGTTGGTGCAAATGCTAACTGTGATGTCTAACTGTGAATTTTAAATCATAATTAGGCCCCCAAACACATCTTTATTAATCAAAATAGGTGCTACTACAATCAACACATTTTTGCCAACAAGAAATGTTTGTTTATTCCTGTATGGTAAAATCCTTGCTTCAGGATTTGACAAACTCTTGGAAACCATTTTCTGTCTCCTGCTGCTCATGGAAGCATTTTTCCTGAAAAAAGTTGTCCACATGTTTGAAGAAGTGGTAGTCGATTGGCAAGAGGTCAGTGGAATATTGTTGATGACCCAAAACTTAGTGGCCCAATCTGTTCAACTTTTGAAATGCTGGTAGTGCGACATGCAGTCTGGCATTGTGGTGAAGAAGAATTGGGCTTTTCTGTTGAACAAATGTTGGCTGTGGGTGTTGCAGTTTTCAATGCATCTCGTCAATTTGATGAAATACTTGTCAGATGTAATGGTTTAGCTGGGATTCAGAAAGCTGTAGTGGATCAGACCAGCGCAGACCACCAAACAATGACCACAACCTCTTTTTGGTACAAGTTTGGCTTTGGAAAATGCTTTAGAGCTTCTTTTTGGTCCAACCACTGGCTGGTCATTGCCAACTGTATGAAAGTGAAAGTGAAGTCGCTCAGTCATGTCCGACTCTTTGCAACCCCATAGACTGTAGCCTACTGGGCTTCTCTGCCCATGGGATTTTCCAGGCAAGAGTCCTGGAGTGGTTGCCGTTTCCTTCTCCAGGGGATCTTCCCAACCCAGGGATCGAACCCAGGTCTCCTGCATTGCAGGCAGATGCTTTACCCTCTGAGCCACTAGGGAAGCCCATTACTTTTTGTCATATGTCACAATCTGATTAAGAAATTGTTTGTTGTTGCTTAGTATAAGGAAGACCTTCAAAACAACAATTTTTTTTTCAGTTAGCTCACGAAGCACCCACTTAATGAGCTTTTTCACCCTTCCAATTTGCTTCAAACCAAATGACCATAGGATAGTCAATGTGGAGTCCTTCAGCAACTTCTCATGTAGTTTTCAGAGGATCAGCTTTGACTGCTCTCAATCGCTTGCTGTCTACTTCTGATGGCCGGCCACTACACTCCTAGTCTTCGAGGCTTTTGTCTCCTTTGAAAAACTCCTTGAACCACCACTGTACTGCACAGTCACTAGCAGTTCCTGGGCCAAACGCATTGCTAATGTTGGGAGTTGTCTCCACTGCTTTACAACCCATTTTGAAATCAAATAAGAAAATCACTGGATTTTGCTTTTCATCTAATATCATTTCCCTAGTTTAAAATATAAAATAAGCAGCAAGTAATAAGTCATTAGCAAAAATAACTAAATAAAGCAAGAACTGAGTATTAAAATGGTATACAATATAACCACATTTAAGAAAATTTTCCAATATCAAATGGCAAATTTCAACAAAGCGAAACTACCATTAGTTTTGCACCAACTTAATATATTGTAGCTAGAACTAATAATTGCCTGGAAAAATGGTGAGATTTTATATGTTTTATAATTCTTAACAAAAACCTATACCCATGTATTTATTTCATATATTTTACACTGATTTCAAAACAATCAAAAGGCAAGCTGGTCAAGACAGAAATTTCCTGGAGTAAGATAATATTTTTCACAAATAAGTCAATATTTTTTAAAGTATTTCTTCTCTATATACTATTACTGGTTTTTTAATATTAAAAATCAGATAATTTCTTCTCTAATGTGGGGTTTTGAAAAATGAAGCAGCAGACACAAATAGAGATAAAATTTTTATTTTGATAAAATTGACTGAGAAAGAGATCATAGATCTATGTGTGTGTGCTCAGTTGCACATTTTCTAGTTATATTTATGCTCTCATTTAGCCATTTCAGTTTTTTTGACCTCACATTCACAACTCCACATTAAATTTCAGGAACATTTGTGACAAGAAAAAGCTCTAGGGTCTGTAAGGCCAACTCATAAGTCTAACATTTTAGTCTAGATTAAAAGTGTAAAAATAATTTTAAAACTTAACAGTGATCAAAGCCTACATCGTATTGCAGGTGAACTTCATTTTCAACTTTAATCATTAATTTTTTGAATTATAGGACAGATAAAAGAGAATGGAAAGAGTTCCTTTCCTCTAAAATCAGTTATAATGAATTGGTTTATAGCAGCTTTCTGTGTTAAGCTCAAGTGTGTCCAAAGCATGGATTCAGAACCTAATTTTTAAATGAGTTATATGGCCTAAAACCCACCAAAGCCTGAAAAGGCCGTTTGAAAATGTGACAAGTAAATATATTGATCTCAAAATAAAAATTATGGCTAGTAAAAGATATAAAACTTATCAATTTGTTACAATGCCAAAATTTGTGATGACATTTCTTTTTTTGATCTGAAAGAGACTTCACTGCATTTCAAAGTAAGGTGGAAAAAAATTGCAGTAAAAACTATAGCAGGCATAATTATGTAGCTTACTATAGCTTCAATGTAGAGGGAACTACCTTATTTGACAACTCTATACCAGATGGAATGCATATTTTTTTAGAAAAAAAAAATTTAAATGCTAATCTATAAAGTCTTGAAAGAAAAGCTGATATTTTGACTTGAGACTAACGTACTGGGAGATGGCCCAAAGGAATAATTGAATCGTTATCCTTCAATATATCAACAGTTTCATGTATATCCAATTTCATTCCATTTAAAATTCAATTTTGGCAGATCAAAAAACTAAAATTGACTAAGTTAAAGAAAGTCTATGTTATTGAGCACTGTTAAACACAACATCAGGTTTCAACCATAGTCACTGACTCCAACTCTGCTGTTTCTCCCAGAAATCCAGACCAGTAATTAAGAGCAGATACCAACTCTGCAAGCATAGCCCTTGACTAAGGAGGAAAGGGAAACCCATAGTTTAGAAGATGTACCAATGCATATAGAGAATTTTAGGTAGTTTACTTAGAGACAGATTTTTTTTTTTTAAATCACCATTATGTAGTACTCCTCCCCCTTATCTCATCTAGTGTCCTCTACTCCCCCACACCACACTGTATTTTTTAACTTGAAGAAAAGGGAATGTGATGTAAAAGTTACAGACTCTTAGATTACCTGTGTTGGACCTAAGTGTGTCAGCAAGATACGTGATGGACAGAGAGCAGCAACATGGACCACCGTGAACACAAAATCTGCAAACACCATTAACTGACTGACTGCATGCTTTTGCGTAAGGTCTCATTCTGTGTCCTGTTTAAACAGTTCCCAGACACTTACTTGGATCTTAAATCAAGACAGAGCTATTCAAACTCACTCACTTCAAGTAATTATTTGTTTCACTTTCATATGTTTTTTGCCCCATGCAGGAGGCCTTGTTGAGGATTTATTGTAATGAGACAGCTGGGTTGGGTGACTGCCATTTTAGTCTTTGCCATACTCTGCTCTCCAGCTGTGCACTCACTTAAATCTTGATTTGCAGGATTTTTTTTTCTTTAAGCCACAAAACAAACTAAAAAACTAAAAATTCTACAGCTCCTCCCTCTTTTCATTCCTGTTTCTTTCAATATCAGGCTGAATGGCATATGGAAAAAGTTCCTCTGAATTCACTAACTTCACAAATCTTAATCTTGGACTTAAGCCTAAAACATAGAGCTATATTTACAAATACTTTTAAAAAGCTTGCTTCTTTTTTATTGTTAAAATCTTCTCCCTTTTAAATTTCCCTCTCTCAGAGTCCAAGAAGAGTTAGATTAGACTTAAGCTGTCATGGACGGAGGAGCCTGTTGGGCTAGTCCACGGGGTTGCAAAGAGTCGGACATGGCTGAGTGACTTCACTTCGCTTCACTTCTCTCAGAGTCCAAGAAGAGTTAGATTAGACTTAAGCTGAAATGTGAAGATGAGAAAAGTGTTCATGGAGAAGAGCCTGCAGTCAAAAACAAGGCCTAGGATAAAACCTCACAGGAAACCTTAGCCCATGGTTGCCCAGAGAAGTATATAAACCATCCTTTTGTGATGTATTCGTCACCCTCAATCCATGATATTTTAGTGGATATAGTTAGAAGTACCACTTGGTTTCAGTCGTGTTGTGGTCATTTTTAAGAGGAAGGATGACTTGCAAAGGAACCATCTTTCTTTACTGATGTCATGTACCTTAGTGGGGCAAGAGGTGACCCTGGAAGTCGGAAGCTGAGAAAGCTATGTTTAGCCAAATGGGGTCTTGGGGAACAGCAGCAGCACCATGGATGAGGATATGTTGGCAAAGCAAGCGGGATGGAGCAGAAGAAACTTAGATAAGTGTCTCAAAGTATTTGTGAAACAGCTCCCCAGGAAATGCTTAAGCTTCTGGGGAGTAATTTGAAGAAGGAGATGGCCAATTTACAAAAAATCCAAGTGATGAGATCTCCTGATTATCTTGACAGAGAGAGAAACTGGGACTGAAGTATTTTTTTTTTTTTCAGAAGCTATTGAGATCTGGGGTTTGGAATTAATATATGATTTGATTGGGGAAAAATTTTACTTACCATAGCCTATATGAGAGATAGCATAAGAGAAGTCACCAAAGTATATGGGAGCGAGAATTTAGAGACCCTTAAAGACCAGAGAGTGAACTTGGCTGCCACTATGGAGGCAGCATGGAAAACAGAGCTTTTAAAGCAGAGGAGTGAAGCTCTGAGACTGACCTAATTAACCATTTATGTGGAGACTGGGTAGATAGCTATGGATAGAAATAAGTATGGAGATGAACTGGCCTCAGCACTTCCAAGATGATGACATGGTAGTTCCAGCTACAAAATGTATGCTAAATATGTTAGAAGTTTATTTGGTTTTAACTATTAACCTTAAATTATCTGAATGCCAGATGATCTGGAAGGATGCAAAACAAAAAAGAAAGCAAACAATCATCATGCAATGAATAATTGAGGTTTTCCTGGCCAGGCCACGTGATTGGAGAGATCCTAGTTCCCTTATTTAGGATCAAACTCAGGTCCCAATAGTGAAAATGCTGAGTCCTAACCACTGGACCATCTGGGAATTCCCTGAATAATTGATTTTAGAAGAAATGAGTGTGGCTAGATGTCACCATTATGTTGCAAGCATTTATTGTTTTACTAATTATTCAAGTAATATTTACTAAATGTCTAGTACTAGCCAGGTATTTTGCTAGCCAATGGCAATAGGTTTGGGATGAAACAGTGATTTATGTAATGAATTGTACAAACAGACTCAAATTTATCTGAAAATTGGTTATGATGTTTTCGGTAACATGACAGACAGAATTGTTATTTGCAAAATACTCATTCTGAAACACACAGTTGGACATATACACACAAGGTAAAAATTCTCAGGCAGTTCTATAACTGAGTAAAGGACTTATGTGCCACATGACATCCAGCAAAGGACTGGGAAACAACTTTCAGTTCCACTAAAACTTGATCTTTGAGTTAGAGGTGTCTTAAAGGTGAAGAACCAAGAAGCTAGGGCTTATTATTAGCTGGTGACATTTCTATGACATGTCTTAAGTGTATTTTGGGGAGTCACAATGTCTCTAGTTTGCAGTTTTTTGGTCAGGTGGTCCATGACTCTGTTAGCTCATCTTATCCCAGACGAATAACTCAAGTGTGTATGATAATAATGATGTCGATAAGAGCAATTACAGTACATAGGAGGTGTTATCAACAACAGCAATTTTAGTCATCTGACTCTGCTTAATTAGTGCTCAGTTCACACAGAACTGAAATCAGAGGGGACCATAGAGACAATAAAGTTTTAGCTAGTGAGAATAATTATGAACTCAGTAAGGGAATCCTATTTTAGGGGGATTCAGTTTCAGTTCAATTCTGTTAATGTATGTGATTCTACCCCAGGGTGGCAGAACAAGAGCTAAAAACTTGTGTTTATGAGACAACAATGTAGACATATTTTTCCCTATTCCCCCAAGTGTAAGCAAAACCCCTAGACATTAAATAAATAAAAAACATAAGTAGGCTGAAGTTCTGGATAGAGAAAAGCAAACTGGTAAGAATCTTGGGGTTGAGGAATGATCTGATGGAGAGTTTCCTGAGATTTCTTTTTCCTTTCATTAATATAATCTTGAAGAAGCTGTAACCAAACAGAATCCTATGGGGCCATCCAAAGACAGACCCTTCCCCCCTCCCATCTCTTGTTTGTAGAAAAACTTTAGCCTCTGAAGTTGATTCCTCACAAAGGCAGAAGCAATTAAATGGAGGGAAGATAATCTTTTCAACAAATGGTACTGGAAGAATTGGACATTCACAGGCGAAAAAAAAAAATTAATCTTGACCTAAGTCTTACACATTATACAAAAATAGACTTGAAGTGGGTCACACAGTAAAATGTAAAACATAAAACTTAAAAAATTTTAGATGAAAAAAGAACCTTATCTTCAGGATATCTAAGGCTAAGAAAGAGTTCTTATACCAAAAGCATGACCTCCCCCCACCAAAAAAAAAACCAGTTAAGTCCTAGGAAAGATATGCCCCCCCCAAAAAAAAGAGAAAATTTGTGACATACTGCCAGGAGTACACATATGCCAAACTGAGAATGCCAAAAACAAACAGAAAAACAAAACGACCAAGTTGTGTCAAATTACCTGCGCATCCGTTGAAGCAAGCACAGAAGTTTATAAGGGTGGGTAGGCAAAGAACTATTCCCAAGGAACTGCAACCTAAACAATTCCCAGGACCCCCCAACTGTTGGATATGTTTCAATTCTGAACAAACAAAGATACAGACCTCAGAAACGCATGATGGTGCTCATGAAAGGCACCAGAATAGTTAGGCTTTAGTGGCAGGGCTAAAAGGTCCTCGAAACAGCAACAACAACAACAACAACAAATCTTAGAAAAGATCAAGATAATCTGCAAGTAGTTTAACTGCTAAAACAAATTCAACAATATTTAAAAGAGAAAAGCCAAACAAATGATAACATCCACACTGTTCAGCATTCAGTGAAAAAAGACAAAAGACCAATTCAAATTTTCTTGGGCATAAAAGGCATCTTCACCTCTCAAGCAATTGCAAAGGGCTGGGATGTCCAAGAATTCAACTCCAAAGACTACCCTTCTTCCTCTCCTTATGGTATCTGTTTCCAAGACAGAATTTATAGCTATTTGTAAGCCCAGAATCACATGCTTGGAAGTTTTTTTTCTTTGTAAGAAAAAAAAGAAGTAACAACACCTTTTCTAATCCAGGTTGAAATAATGCTGAGAAAAGAAGGCCTCTGATATCCTTGGTTTCAGGTCAGTTCAGTTGCTTAGTTGTGTCCAACTCTTTGTGACCCCATGGACTGCAGCACACCAGGCTTCACTGACCATCACCAACCCCCAGAGCTTGGTCAAACTCATGTCCATTGAGTCAGTGATGCCATCCAACCATCTCATTCTCTGTCATCCCCTTCTCCTCCTGCCTTCACTCTTTCCCAGCATTAGGGTCTTTTCTAAGGAGTCCCTTCTTTACATCAGGTGGCCAAAGTATTGGAGTTTCAGCTTTAGCATCAGTCCTTCCAATGAGTATTCAGGACTGATTTCCTTTAGGATGGACTGACTGGATCTCCTTGAAGTTCAAGGGACTCTCAAGAGTCTTCTCTGACACCACAGTTCAAAAGCATCAATTCTTTGGCACTCAGTTTTCTTTATAGTCCAATTCTCACACCCATATATGACTACTGGAAAAACCATAGCTTTGACTAGATGGATCTATTACATAACCATTTGGATCAAATCACTGTGGCCATGGATATAGGGTATTATGGCTGAATAAACAAGCGCACAAAAGTATTATGCCTTGTTAATGACAATGAAGAAAACAAAATCTTATATGACTTCATTAGAGAATAACTTCTTTATTTTCTTTCCAAATACATATGCTCAGCAAATTCCATCTTATTAAGATGCCTCTAATCAAGAGTTTATCCACAATAATTAAAATATATTTTTATTTTATAAGAGTGTATTTTTTTGTGTTTCTTAAAACTTTATGTATTTTTAATTAGAGGATAATTGCTTTACAATATTGTGTTGGTTTCAACCATACATCAACCTGAATCAGCCATCCGTTTACATAAGCTCCCTCCCTTTCGGACCTCACTCCCATCTCCTACCCCATTCTCAGAATGGGAGAAAATAATTGCAAATGAAACAAGTGACAAAATAATCTCCAGAATATGTTAAACACATGAAAGGATGCTCAACACCACTCACTACTAGAGAAATACAAATTAAAATAAGATATATTTTTAAGTACCCAAAAAGAAACTGAAAGCCTCTGATAGTCTCAAAATACAAAATAGGTTAGTTTCTAAATGTAAGAAGAAAGAGTTTTTTTGGAAGGGATATGAATATTATTGGGCTTCCTCAATGGCTCAGCAGTTAAAGAATCTGCTTGCAATGCAGACACAGGAGAAAAAGGTTCCGTCCTGGGTTGGGAAGATCCCCTGGAGAAGGAAATTGAAACCCACTTCAATATTCTTGCCTAGGAAATCCCATGGACAGAGGAGCCTGGTAGGCTATAGTTAAATGGGTTCACAGTCAGACACTAAGCACAGTAAGCACAGGAGTATTATTAGAGAGAAAAAGGATTGGACTTGAAAATGATCCCTTTAAACCATCTCGTGAGCATGTTGATCATGTGCTCACTCAGCTGGAAAAATAATTTAAGACTTAAAACATACAATTGTGAAATGTATTATATTATGTGAAAATAAGTACATCTGTTAGAATCTTTAAATTTGAGGATCTTGCATTAAGGCTTTGGAAAGATTTGATTATGGCTGTTAGGAAGTTTTAGATTTTGGAAGACACTACTTCCAATCATATAAGTAATTGAATTTAAGAAAAAAAAAAAACAGATGCAGACACAAAGCCTTTCCGTTATGATAGCTGCTATATGGTAATGATTAATCCTTAACCTCAATATCCCATGACATACTCAGAAAATACAAACCAGATGCAAACGTCACATTAATGTAAAGTAACAAGAAAAAAAGTGAGATGAATGATAGAAAGCTGACTGCTTGGTGACTGTAGGAAGTAAGAAGAAATATAAGACAAGCAAAGCAATGAAAATGGGGCATTCTAATATTATACAATACTCACTTGTGACTTCTGGTAAGGTAAAAAGTGTAATTGACTGACTTCAGCATAAGAAAATGGACTTGCGAACATAGGAATAAGGCTAGAGATTGGGTTTGAGGTTGTTCACAACCATGGAACTCTATTGGCAGAGAAGAGCAACTATTTTTCCTCAGATTACTTTCTCTTCTCATGTATATAGAGTCAGAACCAAGATCTGAAAAAAGAAAAGGATAATCCGTTTTAGTTAAAGAGGAAGAAAAGTGAAAGTGAAAGTCGCTCAGTCCCATCTGACTCCAGGTTAGAATACTGGAGTGGGTAGCCATTATCTTCTCCAGAGGATCTTCCCAACCCAGTGATTGAACCCAGGTCTCCCACATTGCAGGAGGATTCTTTACCATCTGAGCCACCAGGGAGGCCCAAGAATATTGGAGTGGGTAACCTATTCCTTCTCCAGGGGATTGACTCAACCCTGAAATCAAACTGGGGTCTCCTGCAATGCAGGCAGGTTCTTTACCAGCTGAGCTACCAGGGAAGCCTGGTAGCTATAGTTAAAGAGAAAACCAGAGTAAATTGTCAGATGTGAATAGAAACTAAATGCTCATGGCAAAACATCAGTGTCTAACAAATCTGTAAGAATCTCTTGAAATGCTAAAACGTTCAAGGTAATCAGAAGAAACCTATCCACTTTCTTTGCTAAGAAGCAAAGAGCCTGTCTCTCAGGAAATAGAACAGGTAGCAGAAATTGCCTGGGACCTGGGACTACAACTCTCTCATCATTACCCATCCAACAGAAGCATTTGAGGGGACTCTGTGCCTTTCTGAGTTTGGAACCCATCAGAGGAGAGCTCGTCCATGTGCATCTCAGTTTATTTTCTTGCTCAATGTGTAAAACCCCTCTCTCCTCTAAACTGCAAGTCATTTTTTTTTTCTTCAAAATTTTCTTTAAATTCCCCCATCAGATCTATAGCATTTCCCAAAAGCCTATTGGTTAGTGGGCTTTAGTCCTTCCTTTTGAGCCAAAGTTTACTGACATTTATTTCTCCTCATGATAAACGAGAAAATTCTGTGTGCCAAAATCTCTTGGTTAAAACTATTCTGCAAACATTGCAAGTTGAAGAATTTCACTCATAATATTTTCTATGCTGCTTTTGCCATTAAATTTTAGAGTTAATAGAGCAATTAATATATTTAGGCAACGTTTCCTGTCAGGTTCTTAAGAAATTGTTTGAAAATGACACTTAATTCAAGCTTTAAGAGATTTGGTTATCTTTAAGATTGTGGTAAGATTTATAAAAATTGTGTCAATATTAGATTCACCTGAAACTCTTTTCAATTTTTGAATGTGTATTTCACATTACCGTAAAACCTGCATATAAACAAAGGTTTATGATATAATATTCCCATAAGATGTTATGGGAAAACCCAAATAAACTTTTTGGCCAAAGAATATATTCAGGAACAAACAGACAAATTAAAGTGTCTCTAATGTTCCATATGACTTGTGCATGTATTTAAATACTATAGGAATTGACAGGAAACAATAATTCTGACTAACAGGATATAAACTAATGTGAAAATATTAAAGATGTAATACACTTTTAGTATTCTTTAGAGGGGAAATATAGTATATTTCTCTAAACCACCACTTGAAATTTTCAATAATAATAAAACTGCTTTTATAAAATATTCTTTTTCTGTCCACATACCTTAATCAATCACTCAAGGAAATTGGCAAAGTTTTAGAGAGGGTTTGCTGCTGTTTCATAAAACTGAGAATTCTATTCATGAAACCACAAAGGCAAGCTGTAAATGAATGGATCAAGAATCTATACAAGACTCCAATTAGTCATCTCCTCCCATTGGTCAGAATGACCATCGTCACAAAATCGACAAACAGTAAATTCTGGAAAGGGTGTGAAATAAAGGGAACCCTGCTGCACTGTTGGTGGGAATGTAAGTTGATACAGGCACTATGGAGAACAGAATGAAAGTTAAAGTGTTAGCTACTCAGTGGTGTCCAACTCTTTGCGACCTCATGGACTGTAGCCTGCCTGGCTCCGATTCTTATGGGATTATCCAGGCAAGAACACTGGAGTGAGTTGCCATTTCCTACTCCAGGGGCTCTTCCCAACACAGGGATTGAACCTGCATCTCTTGCTTCTCCTGCCTTAGCAGACAGATTCTTTACCATGTGACCCAGCAACTTCCCCTACTGGGCATGTACCTAGAAAAATATAAATTCAAAAAGACACATGTACCCCAGTGTTCACTGCAGCACTGTTTACACTAGCTAGGACATAAAAATAACCTAAATATCCATCAACAGACAAATAGACAAAGAAGATGTGATACATATATACAATAGAAAATTACTCAGCTATAAAAAAGGAACAAAATAGGTTTATATGGAGAGATATGGATGGACCTAGAGACTGTGATACATACTGAAGTCAGAAATAGAAAAACAAATATTGCATATTAATGAATATATGTGGAATCTGAGAAATAATGGTACAGACAATCTTATTTACAAAGCAGAAATAGAGATACAGCTGTTGAGAACAAACATATGGATACAAGGAGGAAGGGGAAGAATGGGATGGTTGGGATAGTGGCATTAACATATATACACTAGTGATACTATGTATGGGCTTCCCTGGTGGCTCAGACTGTAAAGAATCTGCCTGCAATGTGGGAGAGTTTGATCCCTGGGTTGGGAAAATCCCCTGGACAGGAGCATGGCAACCCACTACAGTATTCTTGCAATAGATAACTAATGAGAACCTATTATACAGCACAAAGAACTCTCCTCAATGCTCTGTGGGGAACCTAATGGGAAGCAAATCCAAAATTGAGAGGATATGTGTATACATATGGCTTCCCTAGTGGCTAAGCAGTAAAGAATTTGCCTACCAATGCAAGTTCAATCCCTGGCTGGGAAAGATACCCTGGAGAAGGAAATGGCAACCTACTCCAGTGTTCTTGGCTGGGAAATCCCATGGACAGAGGAGCCTGGCCAGTTACAGTCCATACCTCACAAAGAGCTGGACACAATTTAGGGACTAAACAATTACAACTGTATACATATAACTCATTCACTTTGCTATACAGAAGACATTAATCCAGAAGGTGGGCTTTGACTTTGAATATGACAGCTAAGAGCAAAAGGATAGCAATTTGTGATCAAGTAACTCACCGCTGCTTTAAAATAAGACTTTACTATCAGTTTAACAGCTCCCTGTTCATTCCCAATGAGGACTAGTAAAAAAAACACAGTAGGCTTGTTCAGTTCATTTCAGTCACTCAGTCATGTCCGACTCTTTGCAACCCCATGAACCGCAGCACGCCAGACCTCCCTGTCCATCACCAACTCCCAGAGTTTACCCAAATTCATGTCCATTGAGTCAGTGATGCCATCCAACTATCTCATCCTCTGCCGTCTCCTTCTCCTCCTACCTCCAATCTTTCCCAGCATCAGGGTCTTTTCAAATGAGACAGCTCTTTGCATCAGGTGCCCAAAGTATTGGAGTTTCAGCTTCAACATCAGTCCTTCCAATGAACACTCAGGACTGATTTCCTTTAGGATGGACTGGTTAGAACTCCTTGCAGTCCAGGGGACTCTCAAGAGTCTTCTCCAACACCACAGTTCAAAAGCATCAATTCTTCAGCACTCAGCTTTCTTTATAGTCCAACTCTCACATCCATACATGACTACTGGAAAAACCAGAGCCTTGAGTAGATAGACCTTTGTTGACAAAGTAATGTCTCTGCTTTTTACTATGCTGTCTAGATTGGTCATAATTTTCTTCCAAAGAGCAAGTGTCTTTTAACTGCATGGCTGCAGTCACCATCTGCTGTCATTTTGGAGCCCCCCCAAAACTAAAGTCTCTGGCTGTTTCTAAAGTATCTTAATTGATACTTTGATGCAGCTACAGGCACTTTCGGGGCCTCATTACCCTCTCCTCCTGGGGGCTGCCTGGGCTGCCCTGCCTTCTGCTTCACTCACCCTTGACCTTGCTTCTTGGTTGGCCAAGGTCAGATGCTTTCTAGCCTGGAGAACCACAAAACTCTCCCGCCAAGTGTAAGGGCTGTGTGCTCCATCTTGACCTCCGATTTCAACCCTTTTGTCCTGTATCAGCAGTTAGCAAACTAGTTTCTTAAAGAAGTCCACCTCTTCTCTCCAACAAGAATGACACACACACACACACACACACACACACACACACACAAATACACAATTTTATGGTTTTAGCACCACACCAAAGAAGTTTGGGTTTCATTTGGTTTAACTTACTTGGTTTCTTCTGAGCGTTGTACTGTGGCTGGAAGTGCAAGGACTCCGTTAGTGGAGGACTCGGGTGTACTTTCTGCCAAAGGCGTCTAGAGCTGTTCAACTCAAGAGGAAACTTGAATTAAAAGTTTCCTTTCTGAATTAAAACCCGCACTCCTGGCTTCCTGGCGCTTTCCAACGGAGCCCTCTGGCAGCTCCCAAGTGGCACTGCTCCCTTCGGTCCGGACCACGTGTCCTGCTCTCCTCTGGCGCTTTCCTGCTCTCCTCCCGCGAGCCCGCTCCTTCTCTCCCGAGACTCAGGTTGCTCAGTATCCACCCACTTTGATTCCAACGACTTCGCCTCTCAGTTTCTTGTAAGCTGCACCTATTATGCCCAGATTTGCATAAAAATACAAGAGGTCCCGCTAGGTATGGATTTCAGATAAACAATAGCTAGTGTTTCGATGTAAGCATCTCCCACATGATATTGGAGACATGCTTATACTGAAAAATGACTTGGTGTTTACCTGACATTCAATTTTGACTAGCTCTCCTATATTTTATCTGGTAATTCTGTATCATTTTCTTTCATTCATCAGATATTTATTGAGAACTTATCACGTGTCAGGAATGCTTTCGTATCTTAAAAAATGTATTCTTCATGCATATACACTCAGAGACACCCAGTATATATAGTTTCTTATAGTCATATGTACATATGAAGGATGAAGATGCTAGAAGGTCTGAAGTTCAGAGAAGGAAATCATACATATGACGATAGGAAACTATAGGAAACATAGGGCTTCCCAGGTGGCTCAGTGGTAAAGAATCTGGCTGACAATGCAGGAGGCAGGAGAGATGAGATGCAGGTTCCATCCCTGGGTCAGGAAGATCCCCTGCAGAAGGAAATGGTGACCTGTTCCAGTATTACTTACCAGGGAATTTCCATGGAGAGGGGAGCATGGCAGGCTACAGTCCATGGGGTCGCAAAAGAGTCAGTCAGCAACTAAACAACAACACAACAAGAAATTAGTACAACATTGTAAAGCACCTATACTCCAATAACAATATTTAAAAATTATACATAATGCTGTTTTAAAAAAGGATCTGTATAAGAAATGATAATTAGCTAACCAGCTGACATTACTTAAATGAGGATATTGAGACTGAAAGGAACTAGTTTCCAAAGTCAAGGTCAGTCTGAGGTTATAAAGCATCTCTAGGGTGGCCTAATTCTCAGGGTTTTTTTGTTTTTGTTTTTTCTTTACTAAGAATGATGAAAATCAAATATCCTCTAGGTATGAGATTATGTGTCTTAAGTTTCTACTATCTGATTTTCACTGAAGTGAATTTCAAGGGTAGAAGTACACAGCTGCCCTTGGACACTTCCCGGTTGCCTGGATGCAACAACATTTGTATCTTGATTGCCTGAATGGCAGTTCTTAGAAAACAGACAAATTATTTATTTTTGTTTAATCCAGAAACATTGAAGGATAACCAATACTGTATCAAGATCAGATATAACAACCTTTGCCAAACCTTAAATTTTGTAAAGCCTACTCTTCTTTCTGCTTTGGAATAAGTTAATCCATTGCTTTATGTACATTGGAATATTTCTTTATATCATTTGATAGAAAACGATTCTATCAAAGAAAATGTACATATTGTTCATATACACAATCTGTATTCTTCAGTCACTGCAATCTTTAATTCCATGACAACAGTGAGTAAAGAACCTTCTCTTTCAGACTTTTAAACTAAAATCAAAATATTATTATCAAAATTTCCTAATAAGTTATTTCAATTAAAATTTTGAAAACTATGTAAATGCAAATAACATAAATATTTAGAAAGAAAGGGAGAGGAGAGCAGTCTTAAGGAAAAAATAAGACTGTTTTCACAAATTAGATTCTTCAAAAAAGAAAATCACTGAAATTGTAGAAAACAAAAACAAGAAATGAAAAGTTCAATAACATGTCTAGTGATGACCATGTGCTAGAAACTGTGCTAAACATTTTTTTTAACAGTAATAAAAAATTTTTATTTGATGCATTAGTCAATACAAGCAACAGAAGCAACATCATGAAAACTGGGAGAGAAGAGGTAAAATCATTTGAAGATTCTAAAGAAAAAAATTGTAAGATATTAAGAGGACACTGAAAAAACAAAAAACCTAATGCATCAGAAAAGCATGACTTGTTCTTGAGCAGAAAGATTTGACACTAAAAACTATTTTATAAAAATTTAAGAGAATCTGTAGCTGCTATTGTAGAGGAAACACAAGGTTGTATTCTTGCCATTCTCTGGTCACATATTTTAATTAACTGATCAATATATAACCTTGGTTTATGTATATTTCTCTTTAAAGATGACTTATTTAATATGTAGACTGCTGATTTATTAACACTGAAGTCTCAGCCATCAGCACTATGACTCATGTCTGAATGAGGCTTATCTAACACGGTATTTTTTCCATAATGTGTATCAACAACCTCCTACACTTAGAAACACTTAACAACACTTTGGCACGACACTTGAGGCCATTTTAAACTGAGAAATCGTCAACAAAATGAACAAAAATGCAAGATACACAGCACTAAATGGATTGTAAAATGGACATGCCTACAGTACGAGACCCGAAACAAAAAGAATGTCCTTTGTTCAACCTCAGCTGGAAACATCGGTTGGGCAACTCAGATTCCTCCTTATGCCATACATGAATGAATATGAAAGCACTGTATTGACTCAGAGGTTGCGAATGAATTTAATGAGTAGGTAGATGCTGCAAATATGAAATTTGGAAGTAACAGGGGCTGAATGCACTAAGCCACGCTATTAGGGTCCAGTGACTCCTGGATAAGACAGGGTGTGCAGGAGTCCAGTGTGGACCAGGAATGAGTGTATCAGTTTGTAAATCAGCTTCCCAGTCCAGCAGATTTTTAAGGTGGCATAATTAACTGGTCAGTAATCCTAACATGGCCTTCAGTTCATTTCAGTTGTTCAGTCGTGCCCGACTGTTTGTGACCGTCTGGATTGTGGCACACCAGGCTTCTGTGCCCATCACCAACTCCCAGTGCCCACTCAAACTCACGTGCACTGACTTGGAGATGCCACCCAACCGTCTCTTCCTCTGTCATCCCCTTCTCCTCATTGGTGCCTTCAATCTTTCAGGGTCTTTTCCAATGAGTTAGTTCTTTGCATCACGTGGCCAAAGTATTGGAATTTCAGCCTCAACATCAGTCTTCCAATGAATATTCAGGACTGATTACCTTTAGGACTTACTGGTTTGATCTCCCTGCAATTCAAGGGACTCTCAAGAGTCTTCTCCAACACCACAGTTAAAAAGCATCGATTCTTTGGTGCTCAGCCTTCTCTATAGTCCACCTCTCACATCCATACATGACCACCGGAAAAACCACAGCCCTGACTAGATGGACCTTTGTTGGCAAAGCGATGTCTCTGCTTTTCAATATGCTGTCCAGGTTAGTCACAGCTTTTTTCCCAAGGACCAAGAGTCTTTCAATTTCATGGCTGCATTCACCATCTGCAGTGACTTTGGAGCCCAAGAAAAGAAAGTCTCTCACTGTTAATATTGTTTTCCCATCTACATGCCATGAAGTGATGGGACCAGATGCCGCGATCCCAGTTTTCTGAATGCTGAGCTTCAAGCCAGCTTTTTCGCTCTCCTCTTTCATTTTCATCAGAAGGGTCTTTAGTTCCTCTTCTCTTTCTGCCATAATGGTAGACATGGCCTGACAGTCTCTTTACACCCTGAATGAGACCATTCATGAGGAATGTGTGTTGAGGAAATGTTTCATGTAGAACCACGGACTGATTCTCATCAGTGGGACTGGGAGGCAGGTGAAGAAGACAGTGCCGAGGAGAAAGGGTTTCCTTCCCCACACGTCAGACAGTGCGCCTCTGAGTGGGTGCTCAAAAAAGAGAGCAGGCCCTGCTTGGCGGGGACTGGGGGCTTCACCCCGCCAGGGCTCCCCTTCGCCTCTTCCATTGACCCCGAAACCCAACAGGTTGACCCCTAGGCATTTCTGAATCCCGCTGGGCCGAGTAAGGTGGTCCAAAGTCATCCCTGGACGAGGCAGTGCCAGACGTTTTGGGGTCCCCTTCCTCAGTGTGGCAGCTCTCAGCTTTCCTCCTGGAGAAAAACTGTGCTAAATTTTTAATCACATTTAAATCTTCAAAAACACCTTCAAAAACACAGGGGGCAATTATTAGAATCCTGATTTTATAAACGAGAAAACTGAGGCTCAGAGCTGTTTATTCCTCATTGATTCATTCATGCTCCAAAACTTTGGCCACGTGATGCGAAGACCCAACTCCTTAGAAAAGACCCTGATGCTGGGAAAGATTGAAGGCAGGAGGAGAAGGGGAAGACAGAGGATGAGATGGTTGGATGGCATCACCAACTCGATGGACATGAATTTGAGCAAGCTCCAGGAGTTGGTGATGCACAGGGAGGTCTGGCGTGCTGCAATCTATGGGGTTGAAATGAGTTGGACACAATTGAACAGAACTGAACTGAGGTGACTTGAAATGAAGGACCAAATATGTAGTTTTATAAGAACAAATGATTAGAACACTGTAACTCAAGATATGAGAAGAAGCATCAAGAGGGAGCCATAATAGACAATAAGATAGGCAGTCCAAAGGTTTTTGGCTACTGTTAATGAAAGTGAAAGTCGCTCAGTCATGTCTGACTCTTTGTGACCGCATGGACAGCCAATGGAACTCCCCAGTCTAGAATACTGGAGTGAGTCGTCTTTCTCTTCTCCAGGGGATCATTCCAACCCAGGGATCAAACCCAGGTCTGCCGCATTGCAGGCAGCTTCTTTACCAGCTGAGCTACCAGGAAAGTCCCTGGCTACTGTTCATAGGGTGTAATTCAGTAATTGCATATGGAGTGGTTTATCAACAAAATCCTCACCGACCTAGTAATGAATATTCCTAGCGTCCAGGACAAATTGGTCACAAAGTACTTCTCAAACTTTGGTTAAAATTGAGACCAAAATGAAAGAGATTGTAAAATAGAAACTTGCCCACCATCCAATTTATAAGAATCAAGTCATTAGTTACTACAATTGCTGACCTACAATACACTCTGGAAAAGATGCAGGGCAAAGATCAAGATGAGGCATTTTGTACTCTAGGAAAACTGGCAGAACTAGCTCTCAGATAGATATTTTCAGTAGAACATGTTGTGAACCCAGTTTCTTACATCTTTCCATACTTAGAAAAGCACTAAGATATTAATTTCCTATGAACAGCAGTAATCTACCAAGATGTGTGCTTGATTTCATGTATCCCTTTGCAAAATAACATGTATATTGGCCTCCACCCTTACCTTTCTGGAACGATCCTCAGAGCTTAATGAAAGACTGTCTCCCAGGTTATAATTCTCAGATTGACTCAGTTAAAATTTTGCTTTTCTTTCTTAGATTAACTATTGGTTAATTTTTTTCACCAACAAATCCATTTGGTGTCAATTACCATGCTCCTACCTGATTTCAGTCGTGTACTTCTTTTTATCTAGACTGGTGGGTAGATTTTTATTGACTTGTTCATTTCAAAGAAACAGCTTTTGGTTTCATTAATTTATCTATTCTATTATCTTTTATGACTTTAACCTTGTTTTTATTTATTTTTTTCCTCCCATCTAATTATATTGCATATAATTTGGTCTTCTATTTCTAATTTCTTAGGATGGTAACTTAGATGCTTGACTTTATAGCTTTCTTCTAATATAAACTTATATTTGTTGCAAAATACTGCAACCCATAATTTTCAATTTAAAGTTGCATTTTAATTTTTATTTGATTCAGAATATTTAAAAAATTTCCATGCTGTTTCTTCTTCTAACTTATTTAAAAGTAGTTTTATTGAACTATAATTTACATACAGCCACTGAGTAAGATTAAGGTGTGCACAACATAATGACATAGAAGTGTTATTTAGTATCAGAATACTTGCTGATTTTCCAAATATTTTAATTTAGTTAATTTTATTTCATTAAAATCAGAGAACATGTTCTGTGCAATATTAAACTTTAAGTGATTCTTATTTTATGATGCTGGTTGTTATCTATCTCAGCCCACATACTATGTGCCCCTAAGAATATGTATTCTGCAGTTGATGAATGTTCCATATACACTAACACAAGTTCATTGATGATGCTAACTCTTCTATATGCTTGTTGTCTATATATTCTTCCAACTACTGAGAAATGTTGAAATCTCCACTGAAAACTGAAGCTTCTGTTTGTTATGTACTTTGAAGGTGAAATTCCATCACCTCCACTAGCTTTTTTTGTAGTGATGCTTCCTAAGGCCCTCTTGACTCCACATTCCAGGATGTCTGACTCTAGGTGAGTGATCACACCATTGTTGTTATCTGGGTCATGAAGTTCCTCTTTGTATAGTTCTTCTGTGTATTCTTGCCACCTCTTCTTAATATTGTCTGCTTCTGTTAAGTCCATGCAATTTCTGACCTTTATTAAGCCAGTCTTTGCATGAAATATTCCCTTGGTATCTCTAATTTTTTGAAGGCATCTCTAGTCTTTCTCATTCTATTGTTTTCCTCTATTTCTTTACGTTGATCGCTGAAGAAGGCTTTCTTATCTCTCCTTGCTCTTCTTTGGAACTCTGCATTCAGATGGGAATATCTTTCCTTTTCTCTTTTGCTTTTTGCTTCTCTTCTTTTCACAGCCATTTGTAAGGCCTCTTCAGACAGCCATTTTGCTTTTTTGCATTCTTTTTCTTGGGGGATGGTCTTGATTACTGCCTCCAGTACAATGTCATGAACCTCCATTCATAGTTCATCAGGCACTCTATCTATCAGATCTAGTCCCTTAAATCTGTTTCTCACTTTAGTGTTTTATTGACCATATTACCTATTAAAAGCCATCTTTTTAAAAATCTTTGTGGTTGCTCTTGGGTTAATAATTTCATCATATTATAATCTACTTTCAAATAACAACATAGCTGTTCACATATAATGCAAGCACAATACAACTTTGAATATCTATTTACCCCCTGCCATCTTTGTCTAATTTGTATCTTATATTTTTGCTCTACTTTTAGTTCTACACATTTCAATAAATAGTATATTGTTATTATTTTGCTTTAAACTGACATTTCAGTCTTAAATTTTTTTTAATTAAAAAAAATCTTCTTTATCCTTCCCCAGAAAACTGCTATTTTGGGGCTGTTTTTTCCAGGACTCCATCTGGTGTTATTTTTCTTTGCACAGGACACTTCCTTTAACATTTTCCATAAGGTAGTTTTATTGGCACTAAATTTTCTTATAGTTTTACCAAAATGTTTGGATTGGCTAAGGCTCTTATTTAGTAGTTGCACCCCCCCCCACACACACACACCAAAATAAAAAGCTTGCATGTTCAAAACTATACAACTATCACATTTGTTTTTGTGGACTATTAAGCTTGTCCTTGGCTCACAGTTTATTTTAAAAAGAAAGATTTTACAACTTTCACATCATTGTCAAGTTATCAGAGCCTGATATTTCCCTCTTTAAATGTGTCAGTATTCTTGCCAGTTGACCATAGAATTCTTTAATTTTTAAGCTTAGTAATTTATATAATGTGTATCTGAGCTTTTCATAGTGAGGGTCAGTTTTTTCTTTCTTTCTTTCTTTCTTTCCTTTTTAACATATTGGATGCTCTTTTATGGAGTTTCAAGCCATCTTCTATTTTAGAAAATGTTTCTAAATTTTAAATACATATTTTATTATAACAGTTGAATTTAATGTCAGGAATTCCAGTTATACATATATTGAATCAATTTTATGTTTTATACTTTTAATTTCTTCTCAAATTAAAAAAAAAGTTTGTCCAACACATTTCGTTTGCTTTTCTTATTTCTAGCTTCTGTGTCTTTCATTGTACTTTCCTTAATGCCTTTTTATCCATGGTTGCTTAAATTTTATTTCTTTTAAATGAATTTTACATTTTCTCATACTTCTTTTTTGAATTCTCCCATCTCAAATTTAACTACTTCCATCTTTCAACACTTCCTTGAATCCTTGCATTTCCACTTTTTGTTTTGACATTTTAGAATTGATTACTTAAATTTCATGAAAAAATGTAATTTCAAGTGTCCTTTTCTACATGGCAACATTTATATTCTTGGTAGTTCTTTATCCATTACTCAGTTATACTCTTCTATTTCCCTTTTTTTGTAAAATATCATATATAGGCATTTATCAACTCCTTTTAATATTCATTATTGAATAGACTGGGTTTCATCTCCACTTACATCTCTGTGTCTTCTATATAGACTCAAGGCTTTTGTAGTCCTGCAATTAATCTGGAAATTATCTATAGTCTTGCTCAGATGGGGCTAGTGGTAAAGAACCCTCCTGCAAATGCAGGAAACATGAGAGACTTAGGTTTGATCCCTGGGTTGTGAAGATTCCCCCGGAGAAGGAAATGGCAACCCACTCCAGTATTCTTGCATGAAGAATCCCATGGACACAGGAGCCTGGTAGGCTACACAGTTCATGGGGTTTCAAAGAGTCAGATATGAGTGAAGCGACTTAGCAGACAGGGATGCATATAGTCTTGCCAACATTTAAATTTGCATATTTTTTTCATAAATTTCCACAAATATGAGGGAGAAATGTTGACTTTGAACATTTTATATGCATATGAGAATGTCTTTAAATATTTTTATCAACATGTGAATTTATTTATGTTGTTCTACTACAAAATAAAAGATGATAAAATTTAAATAGTTTTAGGCACTATAGATCCATGGGTTCTACATCCACTGATTCAACCAACTGAGAGTCTAATAGTCATCCACAGAACCTTTGCAGATTAGAGCATTCATAGGTTTTGATATCCACAGAGACATCCTGAAATGAATCCCTTGAGGATATAGAAGAATGACTGTATTCTATACACAATGGAATATTACTCAGCCATTAAAAAGAATACACTTGAATCAGTTCTACTGAGGTGGATGAAACTGGAGCCTATTATACAGAGTGGAGTAAGCCAGAAGGAAAAACAACAATACAGTATACTAACGCATATATATGGAATTAGAAAGATGGTAATAATAATCCTGTATGTGAGACAGCAAAAGAGATGCAGAGAACAGTCTTTTGGACTCGATGGGAGAGGGCAAGGGTGGGATGATATGGGAGAACGGCATTGAAACATGTAAATTATCATATGTGAAATCAATCGACAGCCCAGGTTTGATGCTAGATACAGGGTGCTCAGGGCTGGTGCACCAGGATGACCCAGAGAGAGGGAATCAGGAGGGAGGTGGGAGGGGAGTTCTGGAAGGGGAACACATGTATACCCATGGCAGATTCATGTCAATGTATGGCAAAACCAACACGATACCGTAAAGAAAAAAAAAAGAAAGTGGTGATATATATCCACAATGGAATATTATTCAGCCATTAAAAAAATACTTGGAACTCTTCACTGTATTTTCACTAACTTTTTCACTTCTATCTTCTCTTCCTATGCTTTTTGGAAAAAGTTTCCAATAACTGAATTAAGTAGCAATAAAATTCCAGCAATTTACAGAACAGAGTTAACTACTAAATCTAAAGTCCAGAGTCCCTCTGCCTCAATCACAAGGATTGAACTTCATCTTCTTGTATTGCACTGTTTTTTTAGGCATATTTAAGGTTTAACTATAGAGTGTTACTGTAAAGTAATGGGAGTTTTTCCCTTTTGTCTTTAAAATCCCCAGTGAATATATATATATATATATGCGCTTTAAGTAGGGGCTCACAAATATGCATTTGATAGTATACTAAATCCTAACTACTAGACCACCAGGGAGCATTCATATACTCCCATTTGTGATTGATGTTCCAGAATAGCTACTAAATCCAATTTTTTTGGAAATATTGTTTTCTGTTTCAGAAATATTTGAAGTTGGAGACTGTGGAGAGACATAATGAGGAAGGAAGCCTGTAGGCATCACAGCATAAAGCAAGCTAGTTAAGAAAAATATATTTGAGAGTCCCGGCTTCAAAGCCCCTATGTGGAAATAACTTATGGGCTAATATAAGCTCTAATTGCCATAAAAAAATCAGCATAATTTGAAGATATTTAGAAACATCTGCACAAACATACTTTAAATTTTTTAATAACTTTTAACTTTTTCTTATTTGCATATTCACATATCCCCTCTGAAAACATGTATCCCATTGAAGGCATATTTCAAACTTAAATTTGTTTTTGTTCATGGGATTTGAAAGATATAGCAATGACTGGGTCATAATTTTTGTCTGGTGATTGGATTCATCTTGTTTCCATGGTGATTAACATGGAGCCCATTTGCCAGCCTATTAAATACAACTTACACTCAGCTACTGGAACTGGGGTCAGATTTTTGGTTAACTGTAGTTCTGCTGAAAAACACTAAAAGAACTTACTAAGAGAACTTACTTACTAGGTAGTCCCTAGTAAGCCTTAGTTTGCTGAGACTCTTAACAGTAATACTTCTTCTTTTTGTCATTTTTCAGTCACTCAGTCATGTCTGAGTCTTTGTAATGCCCTATTCTGTCAACAGCCTGCTAGACTTCCAGGCAAGAAAATTGTATACATTGTCATTTATTTCTCCAAAGGATCTTCCCCATCCAGGAATTGAACCTGTTTCTCCTGCATTGCAGGTGGATTCTTTACCTCTCAGCCATGAGGCAACATCTCTCTTACCATCTTCTCACTGTACACATCAACCTCCTCAGTTAGGATAATGGATATGCAGCAAGGCTCACAGGCTGAAAACCAAGATAAATGAGTAACCATGACCTTTACTTCCCTGTTAACCTCCCTTAAATTCCTGGTCCATCCGGTTTTCTCTGTTTTCTTCAAGGCAAAACTTTGAAGTAGTTGTGCTTTCTATTTATGAGTTACTATTTGCAAGTGACCATTTGTATTCATAAGAAACAATTAAATGTTCACTTGGCTCAGGATTTTTTTTTTTTTCAGTATGTAGAGAAAAATCAGGCAAAATGGAGCTTAAAAGTTTGGCATGGTCAATTCAAGTTTATCAGAATAAGAATAAAATTTCTGTTTATATCTAGTGAAGCCAGAAGGGGAACTTTGAACTAATTAGGGTAGGTGAGACCTTGATCTTCAAAAGACATCAATTCCCTAAGAGACTAGCTTTGCTTTGAGGGAAAAATGATTGTCTAGCTTTGGGACAGGAAAGGAAGGATAAGGCAGGAAGGTAATTAGAATTTCCTGAGTGAAACCATGCCATACTGAAGGCATTTGTTTATCTAAGTATATCCTCAAGATTGAAATTCTGCGTACTTCAAAACTTTGCAGCTCCAACTTCAGGATATTCTCCAATGTAACTCAAACATTTAAAATATAGATGCACATCATTTAGTTACACCAATGCATAGCATTTTACAGGTAAATCTCATAACTTATTGCATAATAACTGCACAGGATTCCGCCCCCCCCCCCCCCCCCGCCGCTATGTGTGTGTGTGTATGTGTGTGTTGGTCTCTCAGTCATGTCCATTGCTTTGCACCCCATGGACTGGAACTCACCAGGGTTTTCTGTCCATGGAATTCTCTGGGCAAGAATACTGGAGTGGTTGCCATTTCCTTCTCCAGGGGATCTTCCTGACCCTAGGATCAGATTTTGATCTCCCGCATTGTGGGCAGATTCTTTACCCTCTGAGTCAGGAGCACATTTTACTAATTTACCTAATCTTTGTTACTTGTTCTTTCATCTGCTTAGCTCCCACAGAAGAACGAGAAATCACCTATTCCAAATACTAGTCATGTTACAAAAGATAAAATTGAACTTCACTGTGTTACTTACTTGCCCGAGGGTACAGAGGCAATCAGTCATGGAGCTGAGAAAAACGTAGGAGTCACCTGAGGTCTTGTTCTGTAGTATCTGCGATGTTGTATCTGTTTGTTGTTTTAATCCTGGGTGGTAGGGAAATGGGCTTCCCTGGTAGCTCAGCTGGTAAAGAATCCACCTGCAATGCAGGAGACCCCATTTCCATCCCTGAGTTGGAACAATCCCCTGGAGGAGGGCATGGCAACCCACATCAGTATTCTTGCCTGGAGAAGCCCATGGACAGAGAAGCCTGGCCAGCTACAGTCCATGGGGTCGCAAAGAATCAGACATGACTAAGCACAGCACAGCACAGTGGGGAAACAGAGCTGGGCAGAGAAGGAAGCATGAAATAGTATTTAATTCACCGTGGGAGTGTTCTGTAGAAGATAGAGAAACATTTCTTGAAATTTAAACATAAGAAATAGTTCTGACCCCACTCTCAACTATCTGCTTTTCCCATTCAGTCTCTTGTTCTTTATGTTTTGAAAAAGGAGCTTACATTTTCCCATTAGAAGTGGTCAAATTCGTTCGAAGTTCCCGTAGTTTTTCAGGCTTCACTCAAATTAAAACTAATAGATCCTGAAGGTAAGGGCTTCAGGACACAGAACATCTTTTGCCTTCATTTTAAAAGAATTTCTCATGAATAATTCAAAATAGGAGACTTTATTTGGGGGAAAGGCCCATAGAGCAAGGAGAATTTCATGCCCAGGGTTGCGAGTATGTTTTATATTTTTCTCTGCATCCTTTATACTCTATGGTTATCCATGTAATTTAGTGATTTATGTGGCATATCTGTTTGTCTGGTGGTAGTGGTAAGCCCTGGGTATAGGTAAGAAGGTGATGAGAGAACATAGAGAATGTAAACACTAATGAAACTGATTATAATCTGTCTGGTTTTAATTAACGCCATGAACTAGCAATTTTGAACAATTATGGTGATGAAATACCCTTCTGTTCCGGGATGGACAGATCCCAGCATCTGTACTCACGTCAACACACCACTGCCTAAGAAATAATTGATATCACTTCAATCACTTTGGCCATTTGGAGCTTAAAATAAATTCATTAGGGAAGCTCCTGGGAACTGGATTCTCTGAGCTCTTCCACTTATAATCAGTTTTTTGTTTTTGAAGCCTTCATAACTAAAGATAAGTTTGACTAGACACAGAATCCTTTAGTCACACTTTCTTTCCTATGTCAACTTACATTTGTCAATACATTGCTTTCTGGAAATAGAGAGATAAGTCCCTTCCTCATCATATGCGGCTTTCTCAGCCCTCTTTACATTGGGCTTCCCTCGTGTCTCACACGATAAAGAATCCGTCTGCAATGTGGGAGACCTGGGTTTGATCCCGGAGGTGGAAAGATCCCCTGGAGAAAGGAAAGGCTACCCATTCCAGTATTCTGGCCTAAAGAACTGGGTATTCAACCCTGGGTAGCAAAGGGTTGGACATGACTGAGTGACTTCCACTTTCACTTAGAGCCTGATGCCAGCCTAAATTTCATGGCATTATTGCTTGGATATCCAATTGATTTTTATATTTGGAAAGTGGGTAATTTTGTATTCATGCTTTTCAATTAATTGATTATTATTATTATTATTTTTTTGCAGTTTTAGGCTTACAGGGAAATTGAAAGGAAAGAACCATTTCCATCTCTTCACTCACTCTGACCCTTCTCCTGTTTCCCACTATTATTAGCATCCTGCATTTGCGTATGCCATTTCTTATAATTGGTGAGTAAATATTGAAAGATTATTGTTACATTAATGTCCATAACTTATATGAGGCTTCACACTTTGTACGGTATTCTCTCTGGGTATCAATAAATGTATAGCAGGTATCCACCTTCCACAGAGAATGGATTTACTGCCCTAAAAACTCTCTTTTATTGTTTCTGTTTAATCCTCCCTTCTCCCCCATCAGTGATGTTTTTACTCTCTCCACAATTTTGCCTGTATGTAGCTGTTTTGAAGTGGTTCCTTTCACTTAGTAATATGCCTTTAAGATTCCCCTAGGTCTTTTCATAGCTTGATAACTCATACATTTTTTTTTAATATATCATGCATCTATTTAACACTGAATACTATTCCATTGTTTGAATGTACCACAGTTTACCAATTCATTTATCCAAAGACATCTTGGCTGCTTCCAGATTTTTGGCAATTCACAAGGACATAAGCTTTCAACTTTTCAATTTTCAACTTTCAGATTTTCAATTTCAGTGAGATTACTAGATCACATGATATGAATATGTTTTATTTTGTAAGAAAGCAACAAGCTATCTTCCAAAGTGGTTGTGCCATTTTGCATTCCCACCAACAATGAACCAGAGGTTCTATTTCTCCACAATCTTGTCAGCATTTGGTGTTGTTAGAGTTTTGGATTTTAGACATGCTAATCAATATGTAATGGCATCTCATTGTTGTTTTAATTTTCAATTCCCTAGTGATATATAACATTGAACACAGTTTAATATAATGATTTTCCATCCTGTGTCTCTTTAGAAAAAGTATCTGTTGAGAATTTTTGTCCATTTTTGAAATGAGTTGTTTTCTTGTTAACTTTTAAGAGTTCTTTGTTTACTTGGATACCAGTGCTTTAACAAATATGTTCTTTGCAATTTTTTCTCTGAGTCTGTGGGTTTTATTTTCATTTTCTTAATAGTGTCTTTTGCAGAGCATAACTTTTAATGTTAAAGAAATTTAGCTTTAAATTTAAAAAAAAACTTATTTTTTTCATTCCTGCTTTTTGCTTTCAGTCAGTTCAGTTCAGTTGCTCAGTCATGTCTGACTTTGCGAGCCCATGGACTGTAGCCTGCCAGGCTCCTCTGTCCATGGGATTCTCCAGGCAAGAATACTGGAGTGGTTAGACATTCCCTTCTAAAGGGGATCTTCCCAACCGAGGGATGAAACCCAGGTCTTCTGCATTGCAAGCAGATTCTTTACTATCTGAGCCACAGGAAAACCCAAAGGAGTTCTAGAACTCTCTAATATTGCTTTCACTGAAGGATCAAAAAAGAAAAAAATAAAGAGTACTTATTACTTTCTGAGATCTACCTTACCTGCTTCTTCCCTTGCTTTTATCTGTATCTTCAGTTCTCTTTGCCTTGGATGTTTTATATATCGTTTCTTTTCCTTTAGATTAGACTTCATTCTGGAAGAAAGAGTACTAGTTTCTAAAATGCCTGGAGCTCAGACTGCTTTCAGAATTGACTAGGACTCCCTTGCATTTTGTTTACCAACTGGATTCCCCTTGAAACCCCTCTAATTTGTGGCTGCTCTGTACTCACTAGAACAGGGTTTCTCTTCTCTTGTCCATCAGCTACTTCGATGCATTTCCCTGCTTCCCAGTACATGTAGATACACAGCCCATGGGTCTTTAGCTGCCTTGCTTTGCTCCTACCTATCCATATGCTCTACAAAGTTGTAGCCACCATCTTTGAGCTTTTAATATTGATATTATATTTGTTATACCTATTTTTATTGGAGGATAAGGGGTATTGGAAACTATGTTGCTGTTGCCACCACAGTCCCAGAATTCATTCATGCTGTGCTAAGTTGCTTCCATCATGTCCAACACTGTGCAACTCTATGGACCCTATGGTGGCCCACCAGGCTCCTCTCTCCATGAGATTCCTTAGGAAAGAATACTGGGGAATACTGCCATTCCCTCCTCCAGGGGATCTTCCCAACCCATGAGTCAAACCTGCATCTCTAATGTCTCCTGAATTGTCAGGCAGGTTCCTTACCACTAGCACCATCTGGGAAGCACAGAATTTATTCACAGACTTTGTAATATTCTCTTAACAGTCCTGTGACTCCAATTGTATCACTCTCTCATTACTTACTACTCTTTCTCAGTATGTGGTATTTATTGATTCACTCCTTAAAAAAAAGAAAGCAACTTTTAATTTTATATTGGAGTATAGCCAATTAACAATGTGATCGTTTCAGGTGGACATAAAAGGGATTCAACCGCACAGATACATGTATCCTTTCTCTCCTAAACTCCCTTCCCACCCAGGCTGCCACACAACATGAGTCTTCATTCATTCTCTCAGTAAATATTTATTATATGCCAGGCATCTGTTGGGGGGGGGGTTGGGGGGGGGGGGGGTGGCACACAGGAGATTTAGCAGAGAGCAAAATTCATAAAAGTTACATTGTAACTGTGAGAGATAAAAATCAAGAAAATAAACAAGCAATTGTATTATATGCCAGAAAATGATAAGTGTTATGATTAAAAATAAATAAAATTGAGTATGCAGAATTAAGGGCACAGGGAGAAAGAAAGCTCATTATTTTAAATAGGAAGGTAGAACAGATCTCTGTGATAGTTTTTCATTTAAACAGAGACTTGCAAACAGTGAGAGAATGAGATTCATGGCTCCCTGGATGCGCAGTGAGTGAAATTTTCCAACAGAGGAACTAGTAAGCCAAAATTCCTTAAGGCTAGTGCATTCCTGAAGAACAATAAAACAGCAAAATATCCAGTATGTATAAAGAGGAATGAGTGAGGGTTGGATGTAGGAAAAAGCCCTAGATATCAATGTGCAAATCCCACGAGGTCTCCTAGGTCCTTACAAGGATTTTGGATTCTGTTCTGTGAGATGGGAAGTTTTGTGCAGATTAATACCATTGTTTTGCAGATATACTTTAAAAGGATTACCAGTTTGGAGGAGGGTACACTTAGGAAAGCAAAGGCAGAAGCAATGTGGAGCAGAGACCAGTTATCAACCCATAACAATATTCTAGGAGAGAGGTTGTAAAGTATGGATAAGGGAGGATTGAGACTGAGAAGAGATGGTAACAAGTGATGAGAATCTAGATATAGTTTGAACTTCAGGGTGGCCTTGACCTGAGCAAACACAGCTGAGTGTTGTACCTTTATATTCAAATCTCATGTGGAAGTCCTCAGGCAGTTCATATGAGTGCCAGACACATAATTCCCAGCCCTTTCTTTTTCATGTCCATTGAAATCACTCCAAATTAAAAAACAAAATTGTTAGCTTTACCTTGTATTGTTCAGAATAACTTTAAAAGATAAATGAATAACCATCCTAGCTACTCTTCTCATACTTTTCCTTTTCTCTCAAACATTATCACTTGCAATGCTAAGAAGCCTCTAATTTTTCAGCTCTCTAAAAACTCCTCCATTCTCAGCTCAAGTAGGTTCTCTCTTTTTCTTTTCCATATCCCCTGTCAACACTTTACTGCAATATAGATACAGCTTGTTTCATTAAGTCCTTTCTTTTCTCTTTAGTCTTTTTACCTTGAAATGAAGTGAAAGTTGCTCGGTTGTGTCCATCTCTTTGCTACACCATGAATTGCAGCTCAGCAGGTTCCTCTGTCCATGGAATTCTCCAGGCAAGAATACTGGAGTGCGTAGCCATTCCCTTCTCCAAGATGTCGTCCCAACTTACGGATGGAATCCCAGTCTCTAGCATTGCAGGTGTGTTCTTTACCACCTGAGCCACCTCGGAAGGCCCTTTTAACCTTATGGACCTCTTTTCTGCTGGTCATGCATTTCTACAGCAAAGAGAATGCACACTCTTGCAGGATTCACATCTGGAGGTAGGGGAGAGGGATAGAGATGTACAGAGGAAAATCTTTCTCTCTCCTTCTGCTCAGTTGTATTCAACTCTTTGTGACGCCAGAGACTGTAGCCTGCCAGGCTCCTCTGTCCATGGGATTTTCCAGGCAAGAATTCTGGAATGGGTCGCCACTTTCTTCTCCAGGGGACCTTCCTGACCCAAGGATTGAACTCACATCTCCTGCATCTCCTTCAATGGCAAGTAGATTCTTCTACCCACTTAGCCCTCAAGGAAGCACAGAGGAAAATAAGGGGCAGCAAATGATCAAAACCCCATTTTACTTAAAACAGTGGCTGGAGATATAGTCGGAGTGTTACATATTAATAATTTCCCTTTTCATTTCCTTTTTCATTTATCCCATCACAGTCTTTCTATGTAGCATGATGGAATAATTTATGGCAGTCTAACAACTTGAGAAATCAAAAGTCATTTCTGTTCCCTCAAAACCACCCCATATATAGACTTCTTAGAAAAAAAGTGACATTCTAAAGGGACACATACAGGCCAAAAACACTGTACGAGATGTTTTAAAAACATTGGGAGTTATATCTAACTCTAAAGAAATGACATCCCTCTAGTCTTCTCATTCTGCTCCCACCAGCCATGTACTAAATGTGTTTTAAATAAGCTCCAGGATGAGGAGACAGAGAGTTTTAGGAGAAGAACAAGGGGGAATAGGGTTGCAATTTTGCACTTTAGACCCTCTCAGGCCAAATTTTAGGGGAACAAAAATTTTAAGAAACATGATTTGGTTCTTCCTGAAGGCAGAAATCTTCAGTAGAGGATTCTACTTTTCTATGGTAAAATTTTGAAAGCAAGGAGCACCCTTAAGTATTTCATGATAAGACCTGAGAAAAATGTAGCAATGTTTTCCTATGGAAGAGATGTTGAGAGCTGCTTTCTGGACTGTCTGCAGAAAGAAAAGAAGAAGTCAGTGTTCCAACCAAAGGCCTAGGGGAGGAGAAAAGTAAAATTCACTGTGAAAGGACTGTGCCTTGTACTATAGATGGATGTCAACTAAGACCTTTGCTGAAAGTAGATGCCCAGGAATCACACGTGACACTTTAGTTCCTTTTGCCACAGCTTATCCAAATGCCTAGCTACATTTATACACTCTTAGCTATAAAGAGGTTATGAAAGGCAATTTCTAGATGGACAGCTGACATACCCGTTAAACTCCTGAGTCCTATTTCTTAAGGAATAAGAGAACATTAGATACTAATGGGAGTTTCAGCTATGTCCCCCACAGATGGGATCAGGCAGAGAGAATGAGGTATATCTGGAGTACACTTATTTATACAGTTGAACTCAGATCAAGTGGTGAATTCAGAATCATATGTTATGTTTAGTTTAAGAATAAAGTAAATAACATTTTTGTACACCTGGGTAGCATGTATGAAATACGGTCCTGGATACAGCTTCGTGTGCTGTGTGCTCAGTCAGTCAGTTGTGTCCGACTCTTTGTGACTCCATGGACTGTAGCCTGCCAGGCTCCTCTGTCCATAGGATTCTCCAGGGAAGAATACTGGAGTGGGTTGCCATTTCCTACTTCATGGGATCTTTCTGACCCAGGGATCAAGTCCATTTCTCTTGTATCTCTTGCATTGTCAGGCAGATCCTTTAACACTGGCACCACCTAGGAAGCCAAGATACAGCTTTAACAGGATATACTTTCTGGTCCAGGGATGTGACAAATTACACCAGTGAATCTCTAAAGTTTCTCTTTTAGAGAGGGAAACATAAATCTCTGACATTTGTATAGAATTCCTGAGGTCACCTAAGCAGCTATCCAGCTACAGTTCTTACAAAGTCGTGGATGTTTTCTGGAGAGAATATGAATGAGTCCACAAACAAGGTGCAAATATAATGGCATTGCTAACGGACTGTGAAAGAGGGGGAGGGCTAAATGGAATGGAAGAAGAGAAAGTGGAGCTTTCTGTGGATAACTTCCAGCATTAGTCTGGTAAATTAGCTAGGCAAAGCTATAAACATTGAATGTTGAAAAAGATGATTGTTTCAAATGTAGAGTAAGTCTGTACTTGAACCTGATCAAACCCAAGTCCTAAAGCACTATGAAAAAAATAAAAAAACCCATTACCCAACAGCTCAGACTGCTATTTTTAATTTTCTTTGCTCCCTCCCAGAGTGAAAATTCTCTGTGAAAGGGCTGAGTCCTTCCATAGAAAGATGTGTTCTTTCTAGTCAGAGAGAGAGGTGAGTAAAAGATGTAAGAAACAGATGATGTGACCACTTCCCATGAGTGGCAGTAGAAGATGCATGTCCAGGACCATCAGAAAGTAACCAAGGTGAGTCATTTCTTCCATGTGTGAGTTAGTGACAGCATTAAATCCCAGAGCTGCCTATAGAAATGAGAGCAAGAGAAGAAGCTGGACAACCCTCTAAATCATCACGAACTTTACATTGAATTAATACCTTGTGACAAATAGATTCAAGGGATTAGATCAGATAGAGTGCCTGGAGACCTATGGATAGATGTTCAAGATGTTGTACAGGAGGCAGTGATCAAGACCATTCCTCAAGAAAAAGAAATACAAAAAGTCAAAATGGTTGTCTGAGCAGGCCTTACAAATAGCTGTGAAAAGAAGAAAAGTGAAAGGCAAAGGAGGAAAGGAAAGATATAGCTTTTTGGAAACAAGAGTTCCAAAGAAAAACAATGAGAGATAAGAAAGCCTTCCTCAGTGATCAATGCAAAGAAATAGAGGAAAACAATAGAGTGGGAAAGACTAGAGATCTCTTCAAGAAAATTAGAGATACCAAGGGAACATTTCATGCAAAGATGGGCTCGATAAAGGACAGAAATGATATGGACCTAACAGAAGCAGAAGATATTAAGATGGTGTGGCAAGAATACACAGAAGAACTATACAAAAAAGATCTTCACAACCCAGATAATCATGATGGTGTAATCATTCACCTAAACACATACTGGAATGTGAAGTCAAGTGGGCCTTAGGAAGCATCACTACAAACAAAGCTAGTGGAGGTGATGGAATTCCAGTTGAGCTATTTCAAATCTTAAAAGATAATGCTATGAAAGTGCTACACTCAGTATGCCAGCAAATTTGGAAAACTCAGAAGTGGCCACAGGACTAGAAAAGGTCAGTTTTTATTCCAATCCCAAAGAAAGGCAATGCCAAAGGATGCTCAAACTACTGCAAAATTGTCCTCATCCCACACGTTAGCAAAGTTATTCTCAAAATTCTCCAAGCCAGGCTTAAGCAATATGTGAACCATCAACTTCTGTATGTTTAAGCTGGATTTAGAGAGGCAGACAAACCAGAGATCAAATTGCCAACATCAACTAGGTCATCAAAAAAGCAAGAGAGTTCCAGAAAAACAGCTACTTCTGCTCGATTGCCTATGCCAAAGTCTTTGACTGTGTGGATCACAGCAAACTGTGGAAAATTCTTAAAGAGATGGGAATAGCAAACAACCTTACCTAACTCTTGAGAAATCTGTATACAGATCAAGAAGCAACACTTAGAACTGGACATGGAAAAAACAGACTGGTTCCAAATTGGCAAATTAGTTCATCAGGGCTATATTTTGTCACCCTGCTTATTTAACTTATATGCAGAGTACATCATGAGAAATGCTGGGCTGGAGGAAGCACAGGCCAAAATCAAGATTGCTGGGAGAAATATCAATAACCTCAGACATGCATATGGCACCGCACTTATGACAGGAAGTGAAGAGGAACTAAAAAGCCTCTTGATGAAAGTGAAAGAGGAGAGTGAAAAAAATTGGCTTTAAGCTCAACATTCAGAAAACTGAGATCATGGCATCTGATCCCATCACTTCATGGGAAATAGATGGGGAAACAATAGAAACAGTTGCTCACTTTATTTTTTGGGCTCCAAAATCACTGCAGATGGTGACTGAAGCCATGAAATTAAAAGATGCTTGCTTCTTGGAATAAAAGTTATGACCAAGCTAGACAGCATATTAAAAAGCAGAGACATTACTTTACCAACAAAAGAATTTCTAGTTAAAGCTATGGTTTATCCAGTAGTCATGGATATGAGATTTGGACTATAAAGAACGCTGAGCACTGAAGAATTGATGCTTTTGAACTGTGGTGTTGGAGAAGACTCAAGAGTCCCTTGGAGAGCAAAGAGATTCAACCAGTCCATCCCAAAGGAAATCAGTCTGTAATATTCATTGGAAGAACTGATACTGAAGCTGAAAGTCCAATACTTTGGCCATTTGATGCAAAGAAGTGACTCATTGAAAAAGACCCTGATGGTGGGAAAGATTGAAGGCAGGAGGATAAGGAGATGACTGAGAATGAGATGGTTGGATGGCATCACCAACTCAATGGACTTGAGTTTGAGTAACAAACTCCAGAAGTTAATGATGGACAGGGAGGCCTGGCATGATGCAGTCCATAGCGTCATAAAGAGTTGGACACATCTGAGCATCTGAACTGATGATGAATACCTTGTAACTTGATATACAGATGTTTCTTTAAAAATATGCATATTTTTAAAAAAATTCTGTGCTGGGAAATTGAGTCCTGATGTAAGTACTCTGCCTTGCAAATTTGCCAGGGTTTAGTTCTGTCCAAAATGTCTGTCATTCTGCTGTCGCTAAGAGGTTGTATTCATTTACACAGTCACATCCATAATCACATCACAGGAATCGGGAAGGAGCTATGCAGGTAAATTTTTATTGTGGAAAATGAGGGAAAGAAATTCAGACACAACTAGAAATCTCTTCTCTAGATGTAAATATCCAGCCATATGGATATTTATATAGACTAGTAGGGTAAACTAGTCTGTATCCATATATAAAAGAAGACTATTGTGAAAAAACTATATTTTATTGTTAATGGAATAAATAAAAGATAAAATAGAATTATGCAACATAAGAACTCAAATAGAATGCTGGAGAGGGTAAGTGAAGACAGAGAAAAAGAGAGGGCAAGAGAGAGAAAGTGAAAGTGAAAGTGTTGGTCCCTCCGTCATGTCCAACTCTTTACATGCACTGTAGCCTGCCAGGCTCCTCTGTCCCTGGAATGTTCCAGGCAAGAATTCTGGAGTGTGTTGCCTTTCCCTTCTCCAAGGTATCCTCCCAACCCAGGGATAAAACCTGGGTCTCCTGCATTGCAGACAGGCTGTTTACTATCTGGGCCACCAGGTTAGAGAAACAGAAATGTAATTGGAAGCTAAATCTGGATAGTATACATACATAATGCTTAATTCTCATTGTGAGAATGAAATGTTACTTTTATACAGAAGCTGATCACTGATCAATGAATGTTTCTTTAAATCTTCTAACTCTGCCTTTCCTCCCCAGATTTGTTCAACAAAAAACATTTTAAATGGAAATGCAAGCTTATTTTAGCATGTCTTCATCATCCTATTTTTTCATTCCTTGGCTTAGGAGTAGTAAAACATGAATATTTCATGTCAATTTTAGGGCAATTTTTACATATGGAATAGTTCCCCTTCCTGATAGTTTGACACCTGTAATTTTGGACATTATAGCAATTAGATGACACTTAAAAAAATCACTAAAATATACATATCCTCTGTGTTGGCTAAAAGTAAATAAATAAGTAAAATGAGAAAGGGAAATGGAAGAGATACATGAAGATCAAAGTGAAATAAATATGCCTAAGTTAGAGAGATCTTAATTCAATTTTTACAGCTCTGACTACATTGGCAAGAACTGAAAGATTTAAATGTTCAGGATACATCAATGCATTTGCAGACTTCAAATGCTATTTGCTTTGAACTCACACACATAGTGACCTTACATTATTTTTTCCCTTGGATTAGGAAGGACATGGTTATCACACTAATAGAAATGTGGTCTGTGAGAGTACCCTAAGTAATAGATAATTCCCATGTGGCCCAAGTGCTTAAGTGAATTTGAAGCATGTGTTCTGCTTGAAAGCCATTTGGATAGAGCAAACCAACCACACACAATTGCTAGGACATTACACAAGGGAAAATGCAGAAAATGAAATTGTTGGCAAAGATAATGATCATGAGTGCAGAGTCTGAGAGCAGAAAGCTTTATGGAATACCACACTGTCTATTGTGAGCCAGCGAAGAAAAGATGGTTTACATTTGAAACAAAGTGGCAATAGTACAAGACTCCTTAGTGAATTTTGTAGTAAAAGTATAAAGCCTTTTTTTTTATTATTAAGGTCACCTGAGAAAACTGGCTCAGTGCACAGAGTTGTGTTTCAAGGGTGATAAGCCTGTGGTTTAGAATGGCATCTTTTGGACTGGCTAATAATATTGTGCTTTCTCTGGATGTCCCTTTCTTCCACTTAAGAAAGGGGTTGTGGAGAAGATAAAATAGCAGCATCACAGATATCAAATACCAGCAAAAATATAGATGAGGGTATAAATTTGAAAACAGTACCATAGTTCTCACTATATTGGAAAATGAAGAATTAAAATACTGAGTTAAAATAAAGATAGTTATGGGTAATATATTCAGAATGTATCCACTCTGAGAATTCCAGTTAAAATAAACTGGTGTGTAAAATGACAATTATCTAGCAGGAACGTTCAAAAACAAAGCTCAAAGGTTGATTAATAAAAGATATTTGGATTTTACAAAAAATAAGGTAAAACTGTATATCCAGTTCATATCAAGTTTCTGAAGTAAAACAATACCATTTTGGTAGAAAATGGAAAACAATGGAAGACAGAGTTCACAATTCCAGCATGAAAAATGAGAGAGGATTGAAAGGGTAGCATTGAGTTACCAGGATTTGTACAGAAATAATCTGATAAATAACTTAGTTTGAAATGATAAAAGACATTAATTCATCACTCTATTTCTAAATTGTATAATCCACAATTAACTGTAAAATGAAAATTTTAATCTCATATAATTTGATTTACATGTGGAAAAGTGGAAAGGGATCATCATATGACTTTCTGGCATGATAAGGGATGTTGTGATGCAATATTATTATTATTATTATTATTTTTACTTCCCTTAAAGCCCTTGTAGTGGGCTACAGTGGTATAGGCTAGTTTCATTTTCCATTCAACATATAGGCCAACTCTCTGATCAAAAACCAAGAGCATGATTATATCATAATTCTCATATTCATCAATAGGCTTGCTTTTTTCTCCCATTGTTATTAATTTGATTGATTTCCCATTGAAGTAGAGGCATTTGAGTGTAAATTTTGGAGATAGACTGGATTCAGATTCAGAAAAGCTAAAGAGTATATCTTCCTTTGCCACCAAAATCCAACTAAAATGGAAGAATAAGAGATAATGCACAACTACTAGGAAACTTCTATGGGTACCATTAGTAGATGTGAAGTAGGAAGAAATCCAAATGATAGAAAAAAGAATTCAGCTGCTGATAAATATGAAATATGTATATATATTTAGAAAAACCCTTAAATCAAATACAAGCATGACCTAGGATGGAGTATCCCATAGGCCAGGGAGAAAGATTGTGACACAAGATTTCAGATTGGCTATTCCAGAGTCCAGTCTCAAGAAGCCAATCAAACTCAGTGTCTGTCCTAAACAAAGCCATAAACAGGTTTGTTATTGATGCAGGTCACCTGCTACTTACAACATTAGAAACTGAGGCCAGATTGAAATAGAAGAAGGCACCAGGTAATCTATTTCCACAATAAACAAGGAGTAGCTCCTCAATGAGGGTCAAATCCCTGCCAACACTGAGGGAGATCCTGACCAGCTTCACAGGCTGGGCTGCTTACAGCCACCAGGCTCTGAAACCACCAGCTGGTTGGATCACCAGCTAACACTGAGTATTCTATCATTTGAGGAAACCTATCCAACTTGCTGATACTGGTTTAGACATGCATCTTCCCAAGTGGCACTAGTAGAAGTGCCAAAGAACTCGCCTGCCAATGCAGGGGCCACAGGAGTTGCAGGTTCGATCCCTGGGTTGGGAAGACCCTCTGGGAGAGAGCATGTCAACCCACTCCAGTATTCTTGCCTGGTGAATCCCATGGACAGAAAAGCCTGGTGGGCTACAGTCCATATCATCACAAAGAGTCGGACACAACTGAAGCAGCTTAGCCCACATGTAGCCCACTTACATGTATTAATAGAGCAATAAAAATGAAAGACTACTTAAGAAGAATAAGTAATGATATGTAGAAGTATATAAAGAGCTGTTCAAGAAATAGAAAAAAAACACCTCTAAAAATCTGTTCCTTATGCTAGAAAACTCTAGTCAATATCAGAGTTCTAAATTGAGACACTTTGCTAAAAATAATGATTGTAGAAATCAAGGATGCTTCATACACTAGCAATAACAATAAATAAACTGAATTAAATGACTAAACTGAAGTGATGAGTACCAGAATAGATATGATAGAAAGATTAATCATCCTGAAGATGGAGCAATTTGCCTAGAAATCGATTTGAAAAAAGTGAAAACAAGTGAATTCATAAAGAAAACATAAGAAAGAGTGGAGAGTGAGAGGACAAGGGAGAGGGAGAGAGGCTAGAGGATGTATCCAGAAGCTGCAATACTTTGTTCAAAATTAATCTCAGAAAAGGAGAACTAAGAGGCATGACAAAATCAATAACCAAAGATCTATATAAAAACTCTCTAGTGTAAAAGTGACTCATGATTCACATTGAAAGTGCTTACATAATGTCTTCCAAGCATCTTAGGCTTTCCCAGACAGATTTTCAGTGTCTGGAGAATTTGCAATGGATTGTCTATTTTTGCCCCGGGGACCTCTTGCTGCCTGTGTTGGGATATGGACCTGAGTTAGGGCAGATGTCACACAGACAACACTTTAACTCTCTATGTCCTGCTCACTCCCGGTCTGGAGACTCTTTGCTGCTGGTTGACCAAGGCTTCTTCCTCTTCAGCCCTTTCCAGCATCCGTGCCCAACTTGTCACCTAACTAAATTTGGGTCTCCTCACATATGTGCAGTAAAGTCAACCCTCTCACACCAGGTTGTGCTGAAGAAAAATGCCACTTTTATTGAAGGTGCCAAACAAGGAGCATAGGTGGTTATTGCTCAAAAGACCTGAGCTCTCTGATGAATTTCAGGGAAAGGTTTGTATGAGGGAGAGGATTTATACAGCTTGCAAACTTTCTTCTGATTGGTTGGTGGTGAGGTAATCAGGAATCAGCATCATCAACTTCCTGATTCCAACCTGTCTGGGGTGTACTTGCTTGTGGGCAGCATATGGTTAACTTCTTCCACTTGGTAGGGGTTTCAGTATCTGTTAACTCAAAAAAAAAAAAAAAAAAACACCAAAACTCTAAGGAATTGGCTCATAATATTATCTGTAGTTTTTGAGGAAGAACTAATTATTCTTGATTATTATTTTGTCTTGTTTGACTGTTTCTTTTATGTGTGCATTTTCTCACTTCTCTGATTAAATGTATTCTTTGGAACTCAGGAGAGGTCTAAGAAACCTTAGTTTTTCTGCAAATAAGAGGAAGGGGAGGACAGAGGAGATCTGTCTTGGGACGACCCCGTAGGGTTCTGTATGGTTGCAAACTGAATGTAGTTGGTCCTGCAATACCGCCTGAGCTGCTTTCTAGCACCTGCTGCCCCTGTCTTCTGTCATGGTGACTGTGCATCTCTAGCTGTGCTCTCCTAATTTTCTGCCAGGCTTTATTCCATCACCTATCTGGAAGGAGAGAAAAACATCAAGTTTTGTGTATTCTACATGCAAGACTCACCTACTTGATAAAGTCTAATCATGAGAAAATAAAATTTGCTGTTAGAAACTGAAGCCAGTGAATCCAAGGCCACCATATCTGCTTTTCAATAACTCAACAATTACAAGATGTGTCTGGAAAAAGACAAACTTTGGGGGTGGGGTGGAAATCTCCTCAATTATACCTGAAAAAAAATTCCGTGAATGAGTCATTATGAGTTATATAATCATTATGATTATGTTCCCAGTCAGACTTACAGAAATGGAAAGGAGAGAAATGATATAGAAATAAAGAAATGAAGAACTTCCGTAGTGTATTCAATCATCAATTTTAAAATCACAGAAAATACATTAAAACCGGATGGATTGTGTTACTGTTTGATTTAAGTCCTCTATTTTAGCTCTTTTTCCAAAAGCAAAGTTAACAATTTCAAAGATGTCTTATGTGCTGGAATATAAAATACATTTGAGAATTTAGCTTCTCAGATTTCTACTGACTTAACATAACTAATAAAACACAAAAGTCATTGACAAAATATTTGAATAAAACGAGACTGAAATTTGTTTTTAAATCTCTGAGTTATAACACCCATAAATTGCTCACGTGTAACTGTGTAATTGTCCCACTTGCATTTTCATCTTATTTTCCAATAATATCATAGAGTTTCTTATTGAGTGCTTCGGTGAACTTAACAAAGGCAGCACGCTGGGGTGAAATGAGATATGGAATCAGCAGATTTGCACTACAGCACTTACTATCAGAATGGCTTTTAATATAATATCAACTTTTCCATAAATGTCACATTTCCAGCAAATGATAATTGAGTCTGAACCAGGCTGTGACTTGCTGTAGCCAATAAAAATGAGTAGAAGGGGCTCTGGGCTAGATCTGACCTTGGTCTTCAGAAGGCCTGGGAGCTTTTATTTCATCATGATTTTCCAGTTCTAACATCGTGTATTTCTCTTTAGCCCCTAAGTCTGGGGTGTAAAACCCTTTTAATCAAACCAACCAATCTTTTAAACAGTTCTATGCCAGTCTTTAGGGGAAGCTCTCTGCACTTTCCCAAGAGATTCTATCTCTGATGTTACATAGCAAGTCTGGAATATAGATCCCTGTTCCCTGAAACCTACAAACCATTAGCCACATGTTCCCTTTAATTCTTTCCAGAAAAAAGGAACCTCTATATATATCTCTAATCTTCTGCTTTATGAGAATAATAACTTTGAAAAATAGGTAATATCCCTCTTCCTTCACTCCAACTCAATGAAGGGAATTAAACATATCTATTAATTTCTATCTTCCTGAGTCAATCTAAATCCTCATGATGTCTTGTGCTGCAGAAAACCTTCCCATTATTCGTGTCAAACCACCTTAATCTTCTCACCATGCTCCTCAGATGGTGTTGTTAAACCCTCCTCTCCAAAGCACAGGGGCAGGAGATGGCAAAAAGAGATGGAGTTGCTCTCTCTAGGCACATTTTCCAAATGGAAGCTTTACAGAAAACATTGAAGGTATTTTCTGGACAAAAGAATTGCTAAGAATGTGACCAAACATTCAAAGAGGCCTTCTGCAAGAAGTGCCTATTCATTACTGAAGGCAAACTTTCTAGTCAAACTTTGAGATACACGGAAAAGTCAGAGCCGTCTCCTTCTCCCTGTAAACTTTCCTGTTGGTCCACGTTCATTCCGTGCACTCCCACCCTCATCTGAGAGCCACCTTTGCTTCCTCCTGCTGTTTGAGATTTTTAGATTGTTTTGTGGAGTGGAATTTTTTTTTCTTCTACTAGACTATGCTTGCCCAATTAAGCTTTCCTCTCTAGACCTTGTGCTTACTAAGAATTGTACCTCTACACAAACCTACTGTCTTGGGAAAAGAACTTCGTGCAATTTGTATGGTTTCCAAGATGTGCAGATTCTGTTCTTCGGACTTTATTTCTTGTCTGTCTGTTCCTCATAAACAACATCTGTCTTTAAGCTAACTGTGCCTACCTAAACCTCCAAAGGAGTTCTTCTCACATTCCAACCCTCTAGAAATTGTAGAGCTGAACGAGAACTTAGAAATTATTCAAGCTTTCTCAGTTTGGAGTAACTGAAGAGTAGGAAGGTTAAATGAATTGCCAAATGTAACCTAGAGTTAGCAGAAATTGGATGAGAGCCCAGGTGTGATGTTGACTCAGGGCTCATTATTTAACTATTAAATACTGCTTTATGAGTTACTTTATCAAAACTCTATAAACATTCTATTTTATAATTCATAGAGTATAAAGGAGTGCTCATAAAAACTCCTCACCTTAGACTGGCTCTAATTTCTTGGCTAGTTTGTGAAACAAAGCAACACAATGACAAATAGAAAAAATAATCTCTTAAACAAAAGTTGCTCACCGTATATATTTTTTCAACCTAGAGAAAAACTGCAATAACTATACACATCCTCCTAAACCACCAGAAACAATGCGTGGGCCTGTACCTGCTCAGCAGATCTTTTTGAACACTATTGGGAGGAATATTCTTGGTGGACCTGCTTGCTCTCATTGCCCTTCTTTCTGTTCATCTCTATTCATTTTCGAAGAGTGTCAGTAATTACTAGAAATTCATATCTACCTGGTAGCACTTTTAGCCTCTTTCAGTAAATATCACAACTTTTGACTCAAATGTCCAAATAACCTGCTCTTTCCTTTTACAGTTGGCAACTTGCTGCAAGTCTCTGAATTAAGTTTGGGAGAAATCCACTGTTTCTCAGTGGGCATTGCATCCCTTGTCTTCCCTTGTACTATCTGTCATGGATTTGGCTTTCCAGGGGAATTTGTATGATATTCATGTTGTAAAGGCTCAGGGGGCAGTGTTTTCAGATGTTTCCCTATTCGTGGCAAACATTTTATTCATCCACTCAGCACATAGTTATTGAATATATATTCCATGGCCTGTGGAAAATGCTGGAGCAAACGAAATGCTGACAAAGACTGACAATGCTTCAGACTTTCTACAGCTTTCAATATCTCACAGAGATGAACAGTGAAGAATTTCATAATTATATAATGGGAGAAATAACAAGTACTAAAGTGATTCAGAACGTAAAGGATCTGCCTGCAGTTAGGAAACCTGGGTTCTCTCCCTGGGTGGGGAAGACCCCCTGGAGAAGGGAATGGCAACTCCAGTACTGTTGCCTGGAGGATTCCATGGACGGAGGGACTTGGAGGGTTACAGGTCACGGGGTTGTGAACAGTCGGACATGACTGAGGGACTAACACTTTCAGTTTTCAGTAGGAGATAGAGGGGTGGCAATTTATCAGGTTCCAGAATGCAATGGACATGAATTTGGGCAAACTCCAGGAGCTGGTGAGCAACAGGGAGGCCTGGTGTTCTGCAGTTTATCGAGTGGCAAAGAGTCAGACACGCCTGGGTGACTGAACAGCAACAACAATGACAAAAGTCTCCCTATGAGGTGTGACTTCTAAGCTGAGACTTACGATGCAGCTAGCCAACAGAAGCAGCTATATAATTTGTGAGGCCCAGGTTAAAATGAAAATTGGGGATCCCCCTTATTCACAAATCACTGTGGATTTCAAGAAAGCAACAGCAGAGCATGAAACCAATTATGTGGTCCTGTGTGACTCACGAAACTGGCCCTACTAGCCAGAAAAGAGCAGGGTTAGAAAGACTATCTGGAGGCTAGCACCTCCCCAGCCGTATGTGAAAGCCCGGCAGTCAGGGAGAGGAGAGTGTATGTCAAGAGCAATGCCTTGGTGGTTGTAGAAAGAGTTTTATAGGTGAGACAATGGAAGTACCTTGATTTCTTCCCTTTACCAGTCTCAGTAAATGCTTGGTTCACAGTGTCCCAGGCACTGTTCTAAGCGTTTCCTGTGAACTGAATCACGTAATGTCACAATCACCCTATAGGACAGACTATTGGGTTGCCTCCATTTTACAGACGAAAACCCCGAGGTAGAAAAGTCGAGCTACATGGGCACGTTCATATTATAGTACCATGGGAGTGGTCTAGGCTTCCAATCAAGATAATACAGTAACCAGTCAAGATGTATTCAGGTAATCTACTCCCTTCCTGCAGTCACACCTAATGTAAACGGTAGAAATCTACTCTTAGTTCTTATAATCTGCAGATTTCCCCTTTATCTACATGAACACTTCTTCATAAACTCTTTGAATGTTTTTTTTTCCTATTGATTAATCTCCTCTACATCATGATTCCTCTTTCATGGGATTTGTCTTTCCTTCTTTTTTTAAAAAAAATATTTCTTATTTCTTGCCCCCTTGTCTCCTCCCTGGCTTATTCTGGAGGCTGCCATCTTTCCTTTGCTTTCATTTAACATTGCACCCTGCCTCCACCCACATTTTCTGGAAGTGCTGGCCTTACATAAGTCCTCCCACTGCCCTACTCAAGGTAACTCTATCTCAGCCGTTTTCCCCAGGTCCAAGATTTAGTTCCTTCCCTCCAGACAAAAGAGAAAACCCATAGGAAAGAGTTGGTGGCTGGATACTCTCCCTTTGTAGCTTGCTCCCTTGGGATTCTGACCTGGCACAGTAGCCACTCATTGTTCTGTAGAAACTTATTTAGTTTTTCCTGGTCTCTATCCATGAAAGAGTCCTCCTTTTTCTGCAATCCTGCCTGGGATGAAAGCAGTGGTGGTAAGTGCCTCCTTCTTTTCTGGAGTTTGCTTCATTTCAGTTTCCTTGTGTTCTCTGATCTCTGTTAAGCTTAAAAACTATGATTTGTCACTTCTCTGGATTGTTTCAGTTCTCAGGGTGGAGGTAATGGATTCTTGTAGCTTTCTGCTGTGAATCAACAGAGTAAAGCCACACATGTATATCCTAAAGAAGTGTTTTAAAATGTCTAGAGGTACCTCATTTAGGGGAAAAAATGATTTGGGGGTTTTGACCTAGATTTATATTTTATCTATACCATTTGGAAGCTACACAGTCAATAGATTAATCTTTATGAATTTTACTTTCTTCTTATGTGAAAAGATTGTAATATAATTTATGAGATAGCCTGTTATAACAATTAAATTAGGGTATTTCACATATAGTAGGGCTTCAGATAACTTTAATCTGCTTAGGTTGCTATAAAAAATGTCATAGCCTAGGTAACTTAAATAGTAGACATTTAGTTATCATTGTTCTGAAGGCTGAGAATTCCAAGATCAAGGTGCCAAACTATATGGTTCTCAGTAACGGCTCTCTTTTTGGCTTGCAGACAGTGGTCTTCTTGCTATGTCTTCATATTTGGGCTCTCTGTCAGAAAGAGAGCTGAAGAACTGATACTTTTGAACTGCAGTGCAGAAGAAGACTCTTGAGAGTCCTTGGACAGTCAGGAGTTCAAACCAGTCAATTCTAAAGGAAATCAACCCTGAATATTCATTGGAAGGGCTGATGTTGAAGCTGAAGCTCTATTTGTTGTCCTGATGCAAAGAGCCTATTCGTTGGAAAAGATCCTGATGCTGGGGAAACATTGAGGGCAGGTGGAGAAGGGCCAACAGAGTATGAGATAGTTGGATGGCATCATCAACCCAATGGACTTGAGTTTGAGAAAACTCCAAGAGATAGAAAAGGACAGGGAAGCCTGGTGTGCCTTAGCCCATGGGGTCACAAGGAGTCGAATGTGACTCAGTAGCTGAACAAAGGCAACAGACAAAGAGACAGCAAGAGATGAGACGCAGGAGACATATTGCTCATTATGGTCTAGTCTCTGAAGTCATAAAGCATCATTTCACTCCACACTATCAAACAAGGCACTTACAAGGATCTACCTGGTTTCAACAGGAAGCACCATAGATTTTACACTTTGATGGAGGAGGGACTGTGTCCCATCCTAAGAAGAGGCAGTAGGATGAGATACATATTTGTGAGGTCATCTTTGGAAGTATAACTCCAGACACCCATGGAAGAAATACTAATTGTGTCCCACAAAATAACTTGGCTGTCAAATGATCTAGTTCATCTTTGTTACTTTAGAAAAATTTCATGCATGCTTTCCTTGATCTGAACAGAGTAGAATTCAACCATAACCTCCTAGATTTTGTTCTTAATAGGTACAGAATGACATTTTCTTTTTCTAGCCACTGCAGGACTTGGAGGGGAATCAAACAGGAAGTGCAGGAGGTAGTTCACGTGTGCTGCTCCTAGGCCAACTCCCATCATCTCTATTTTTACATGTAAGCAATTTATTTTAGAATCAAAAACATTGCTTGAATTTTACCTTTGGTCATTGGATTTATTCCATTTCTTTAGATCCTGAAGTTCTGTTCAATCTTATTCTTATGCCTAAAAACAATTCTACCATAACTCAATATGAGAAACATTTTTAAAAGTCTGTTATGAAAACATTAATGAAATAAAGGTCAAAGCTCTCATTTGACACAAAACCTTTGATGAGACCAAGTTACTTTAATCTTTTCATTGATCAAACAGGAAAACATTAAACCATCAGTCATCAATCCACCTAATTTTCTTTCAAAATAGCTCATGTTCTTAACCTTACCCAGGGTATTATGAAAAAACATTTTAAATACTTTTCTGTCATCTCTGTACATTGTGTCCATTGTTTTACTAACATCACTATAACTAAACCAAGAAAACATTCTATGTTTTCTTATTAAGGTTATGATGAGTCTGCTTAAAAACAGTTACATTTTTCAGCAGACAACAGACTACTTAAAAAATTGTTTTCATTAGTCTTTTGCTTGACTAACATCATCATTTGTGTAATCACTGCTTTTGCCTATATGTGTAAGAAAAATGGCATTAGTCAAAAATAAGCTTCTAGAACATAGTCCAGCCTCAAACATTGATCAAAGATGACCAAACAAGATCTGAAAATTTCACTTTAGTTCATTATTGAAATTTATGTACAGAACTAGACTTGAATTAAATTTTAATAGCCATATTTTCTAGGTTTATTCATCAATTTTCATTGCTTTAATTCTACAAATATTTATGATTTTCCCTCACTAATAAATGGACTCCTGACCATCTTAGCAGCCAGACTGGAATGAGAAAGCCATGGTCTAGAGAAATTGCAGGGTTTTTTTTTTTTTTTTAATCTACCCATTGGCACACTGCTGATGTCTGTGTGTGTGTTTAATGAATTTAGTTGCCAACTTTAAGATTTGAGAAAGTTTAATCCACAAGAGGCAAAGGTTTACAGTCAGCTGAAACAGAGCCAATTGAATTATGTTATATTCCAAATATCTACTTACCTCTTAAAAAAGCCAAGATTCAGAGAAGTCAAGAAACTTATGTGTGATTAAAGAAGGAAAAAAGCTTTCTTATTCCAACTCGGATCTTTGACCTTACCTCTTAGGTGCTTTCCAATAGATTCTGCAAATCCTGCAATCATAGTTTAGAGATGATACTACTAAGGTTTTCAGGAAATCTGAAATTTGCCCTATATAACATAGATACTAAGTAACAAAGTCAGAAGAAACTACACAGAAAAGTGCTTTTTCTACTAACACTCAAATCCCCATCATTTCCAACAGTACTTCTTCCACAGTTAAGTGTCCAATTGTCCTGTTTAATGAGCTGTGGTTCAGCCAACTCTGTCCTCCTGATGGATATTAATTCTATAGCCAATCGCCACCTCTCAGCTCCTCCTTCCAGTTCTGATGTTCTCTGGTGCTTATTTAATTCCATAATTATTTTCATCTCATGCCAGAATCATGTCCCAAGAGAAAAAGATACTTCCTAATTAACCTCCTCTATTCTGTTAAAAATGGAGCCAGTGAAGATCAAGAGGTTCCTATTAATATTTGCATCCATCCATTATTTCTCAAATAATTCAATCTACAGTACATGAGAAACTGTTCCAGAAATCAGAGGAATGGTGATGAATATCTGTTTCTGTTAAAGCAGAACAGCATTTCTGCTTTAAAGGGGCTAATTTTATAGTGGGGGAGGGGTAAGGATGGGGCTTCCCAGGTGGCACGCCTAATAAAGAACCTGCCTGCCAATGCAGAAGATGCAAGAGACATGGGTTTGATCCCTGGCTTCGGAAGATCCCCTGGAGAAAGGAATGGCAACCCACTCCAGTATTCTTGCCTGGAGAATCCCATGGACAGAGGAGTCTGGTGCACGATTGAACATGCATGCTATAGCATATACTATGGTGAAGGTAGAGAAAAAATAGATTTCAAAAGAAAATATGTTCTTAAGTCAGGATGAAGGGTGAGACCATAATGATGAGTGATGGAACTGGGAAGGGGATACATGAGTGGGCAGAGGCGGACTCATTAATGCGGCAGTTTGTGAATGCAGGCCTGAAGATAAAGGAAATTGCTATCTGTGGATGCCAACCGGCCACCTGGCTTCTCTTCTTCCATGCCCTGCTTGTGTTCATATGCCAGGAGATCACGTCACAGGATCCCAACCCAGCACCAGGGGACACATCTTAGTTTAAGCAAAACCTGACAATTTAGGCATTCTCACACACCACACTTAGCTTTAGACAAGGACATACGAATCTCTCAAGGGCTTTTTCAGAAAATTTTCATTACTGGAAAATGGAATGCGTGGGGGTATGCTCAGACACTTGACTCAGGTATGAGACCATGAGTGAAGAAACAATAAAAAAGAGTTTTGAAAGAAAAAACAAAACAAAACGATGTTCTTTCCATATGTCTGGAGAAGCTGCATTCACCTGTGACCACTAGCGGGGTTGTTTACAGACTGGATGGAGCACTGGACCGAGGGAAAACAGCAGCCACCTGATGCCATCATTCAGCCCTGAGTTACCCTGAGAAGAGTCTTTAAGTTTTGGCTCTCTAGCAGAAGAGACAGCTGGCTAACTCTTGCCCAAAACTCTGTGGTCTGAAACACTCTACCTGAGACAGAGATGCACTCATGTGAGAATGTGTGTTTGTACGTTTTTATGAGCCCATGGAGAGCAGTGTTGCTCATGGGGGCCATTACTCCATGATATATTGAGCAGAAACATTTGTTAGGATAGATAGACCACATAATATGAGAAAGAGCCAGAATTAGAGGAATATTAAAGACTATGTAAATGATGCAAAGTGACTGAAGCTACATGACTAAGGAAAACATTAGTAGATGAGGACAGCTAAAATGATGTGATCTGGTTTACCGTTTCTTATGTAAGAAACTGCTGTGACTCTGGACAATCTCCTTGGGTTAAACAGATATTCTATCCTCAAGCAACGGTTACTGGAAACTCTTCAGCAATTAATTTCCATAAATTTCATGGAACTATATTACATTCATAATTCTATTTTTTTAATGTGTGCATTTAAAAATAGCTAATTTTAAGAGATGTGCTACAGCAACACCAGTAAATCTTAATTCCATTCCTATAAAATCTCTGAAGTCACCAATTACAAACAGATCAGGACAGTCATCTCTTTTCACAAAAGCTAAGGCCTTTTTCCAAATCAAGACCGTCTTTTCCTCAGGATCTCAGAACATTTCCCCACCTCCTCCTTCTGTCTGGAGAGCTATGCTATCCTTCTCATGATTACTAATGATAGTCAATACCTGAAAAATAGGAGTATCTGTGCCATCTACTGGATTTTTTAGAAAAATGCATTTTCAAATATCCAGATGCTGTATTTCAAAATTTCCAAAATGTGGATTATTTTGATTTGTGTTCACAGTACTGAGACATCTTTCAAGTTCTCTGAAAATCTGAGGAAGGCCCACTGCTATTAAATTTTTGATGCAGAGCTGAGCTTTCTCTCTGTGGCAGTGGAACTAGATATTATGGGATGGCAGAGACCCATCAGGTCTTTTGTAGAAGTAGGCATATATCTAAATTAGTTCAGGTGTTATTTAGTTCTTGTCCATGTTAAAACAGTTACCCATGACATCATGTATCTTTTAACTTACATCAATTTTTTCTATGAAGAGATCAACATATTTACTATTTTAACAAAATGTTACTTCCTCTGGTTGTAAGTCAGCTCATCATATACATAATATTTATGGCTGTATAAGCATCAATTACATCCTTGCTGTTTGTGGATTTCCAATCTAATAGCTCTCTTTTCAAAAAACTCCTTTCCACTAATTCAGAAATAACAAAAAAGATCATCTTTCTCTGGGTCTTTATTCATAAAGTTTAGTAACAAGAAATTTAGACCAGGTAGTCTATACCTTGTGTACTTTAATTTTATACATATGTGTGTGTGTGTATGTGTGCATGTGTGTGTAGCCTTTATCTAAAATATATAAACATACACACAAACATATATGTCTTTGCTATATGAAAGACATTGCTAAAAATAGAAAAATAAAACATTGAGATTTTCAGATCACGTTTATCACAAAGTACTTGTATGCAGAATAAAGAACAGCAAAATTCAACAATAAGAGAACAAACAACCCAAACAAAAAGAGTGAATAAATTATCTAACATCAAAGAGGACTTAGTGATGGCAAAAACCATACAGAAGATGCTCACAAAATTTAGTCATTGAGTAGATGCAAGTGAAAACCACAGTGATATTTCAATACACACATAGTAGAATGTTTAATTAAAAAAATCTGGCAATAACAAAATGATGGTGAGGGTGTGGGCCACTTGTACTCTTGATAATATACTAATCCTGTGAATGCAATTTTTCCATTTTGTGGAAAATTGTATAGTAATTTATCACATAGTTAAACATACATTTTCATATGACCTAGCAATTCCAATTAATGGTATTTTCCCAAGATAATTGAAAACTGAAGTTTCCTTAAAAACTACACGTACAGGTTTGAGTGAGTGTTAGTCACTCAGTCATGTCCAATTATTTAAGACCCCCATGGACTGTAGCCTGTCAGGCTGCTCTGCCCATGGAATTCTCCAGGCAGGAATACTGGAGTGAGTTGTCATTTCCTTCTCCAGGGGATCTTCCCCATCCAGGGATCAAATCCGGGGCCTTCTGCAGTGCAGGCAGATTCTCTTGTGGCTCAGGTGGTAAAGAATCCACCTGCAATGCGAGAGACCTGGGTTTGATCCCTGGATTGGGAAGATCCCCTGGAGAAGGGAAAGGCTACCTACTCCAGTATTCTGGCCTGGGGAATTCAGTGGCATCGAGCTGCAATGAGCATACCTGGAGCCCAGTATTCCTCTCTAATTAAAGAAACCAGAACTGCTTCAAGAAGTGGTTGATTCCAGGCCTGGTGCAGAGTAAATATAAGATGAACCTGGAATAAAATGTGGCTCTGGGGAAGTCAAGAATACTCAAAATAATAAAATATTAACTATGTGAAGTGATGGATTTGATAATTACCTTGACCTTCGTAATCATCCCACTCTAGGTATGTATAGCAAATCATTATGTTATATACTTTAAAAAATATACAATTGTATTTGTCAATTATCGTTCATAAAGTAATTTTAAAAAAAAATTCAAAAAGATAGGGAATGTGGAAAGGTCATAGGAGCCAACCTGTAAAAGCTTCTAATAACCAAAGCTGGAATGGCATAAGCTACAAAATAAAATAATATTGGATAAAATCCACAGAGTAAAGTAAGCATTTATAAGTTCATATTAAGAAAAGTAAATGTTTAGTTTAAATAATTAAATGAGAGAGAAAGGACATTTCTGCCTCACATAATAACTTTAGCTAAAAAATGTAGAAAAAATAAAGCAAATAAAAACAAAATCACCAATAATATAACAGAATTATAGTAGTCAAGATCTATAAATGGATGCTAACTAAAACTGATGAGTAAGATGGTGAAAAAGGCAAGTTATTTATTAATTACAAAAGGAGAAACAGTAATCACCAGGGGAGAAATCCAGCAGACCTCACATTAACTAAGTGATAAAGGTCACATCATCAATATCAACACCATGAACTCCTGGAGTGTTGTCCTCAGACAGAGGAATCATTTCTGTGGTATTCATGCCCAAAATACATAATCACAGTCTAAACTTGAGAATAAAAGACCAACCCAAATTGAGGGGCATTATCAGGTGGCACAGTGGTACAGAATCAGCCTGCCACCGATGGAGATGCAGGTTCCATCCCTGGGTGGGAAAGATGCCCTGGAGGAGGAAATGACAACCCACTCCAGTCTGCTTGCCTGGAAAATCCCATGGACAGGGACACCTGGTGGGCTACAGTCTCACGGGTAGCAAAGAGTCGACCACCACTGAGCAACATGCAGCATGCATCCACCAAAGTACTGTATTTGAACTCTTCAAAACTTTCAAGGTCATGAAAAAGAAGAAACAGAGGACTTTCATAAACTGGAGGAGCTTGAGCAGAGATACAACTAAATGCAATATATGATCCTGGAACAGGAAAAAAAAATTAATTGGAAATACTGTGAAACTCAAATAAGCCTTCAATTTATTATACCCATTTTGATAACTTAGTGTAATAAAATTATGTCATACAGGATGCTAATATTAGCAGAAGCCAAGTGAAAGCAAATATGGAAACTTAATGTACTAGTTTTATATTTTTTCTGTAAATCTAAATTATTTCAAAATAAAACTTGGAAATACCGTAAGCTATTTTTTAAAGGTAACTATCTTAATATTTATCTATCAAGGTCTGCATATGTGTATGTGTGTTTATTTCAAATTTATAAGAGTACATGTTTTTGAACATTTCACATAAATTTTTATATTGCAATATTAGGTTTTATTTTGAATATTTATAAGTATAATTATATTTTATTTCTCATTCAAAATGTTACCTCTTAATTTCTTTCTATTAATATTTTTCTTTAGTATTTACAAAGATCAGTCTAACATATTAGCTTCTTGGAATCAGTTTTTCATTTTGTTGGTTGAATTGCTTTTGTTTCCCAACTCTTTAATAAATTTTACCTCTTTATTGGTTATGCTATATATCACTACCTTTAGGTTTTTCTTCTTCTCTTTTTTCTATCCTCTTAAATTTGTCAATCTAACTTAAAGAGTAAATCAAGGCAAACTCAAATGACCAGAAACTGAGCTTATTTGGGAACAGCAGAAGACCTGCAATTTGGAAAATGCCCGGTATAGCCAGTATAAGCAAGTCAAGTCGGCTAAGCTTTGGAGATGGGCTGGACTTGAGGACACAGTCTGGAAGCAGAAGTCTTGACAGAACCTAAGCCATAACATCCTTGGTTTGAGGATGGGGAGGGATTCTTGGGATATTTCTTGGTCAGGAGAGCAGTCTATTTATTGCAAATCAGGTTTTTACTAGAAAGCTATCTCACAGTTCTTAAATTCTGTTCTTCTAAGAATGCATACTTGAGAGTCTTCATTTCATATTCTCTGGTTCCATTTTAGATTGAAATCCTTTCACAAATTAAGGGATAAATGTTCCTACAAATCTTTTTTTGTAGTCTTCGGCTTTTAATATAGCATTTTCATACTATTCTCTACTAGATAGCTTAACATTTCTGTTTAAAGCTAATCTTTATGTGAGACATACTTTAGGAGTATGTTTTTGAAATTTCCAAGTATTTGACTTTTTGTTATTATTTTTATAACTTCTGCTTTGATTTCTAAATTTATGGTACTATGGTTAGTAAACATGGCTTAAATGTATTATTTTGAGGGATATAAGATTTTCTTTTTTACCAATTACATGGGTACTTTTGTGACTATTTCCTTTGTATCTGCTAATACATATATAATGCTTTTAAATGTGTTTAGGCTTCTCAGGTGACTCAGTGAAAAAGAACCTACTTGTCAAGCTGGAGATGCAAGGGACATGGGTTTGATCCCTTGGTCAGGAAGTCCTCCTGGAGGAGGAAATGGTAGCCCATTCCAGTATTCTTGCCTGGAAGATTTCATGGACAGAAGAGTTGGGGGGCTACAGTCCATGGGGTCACCAAGAGTCGTATATAACTGAGCGCACATGCGTGAACAATGAAAAAATTGCATTCGTTATATTTTTGTATTTTCTTTTTCTTATCTAAGAACTATATTTAAAGACATTGACAATGATTACTAACTCCTCAGCTTCTAATTCTAGTTTGATTAGTTTCTGACTTTCCTTGCTTAAGGTTACGTTTTAGACATATGTATTGTGCTGTACTTAGTGTGACCCCACGGACTGTAGCCCGCCAGGCTCCTGTGTCCGTGGGATTCTCCAGGAAAGGATATCAAAGTGGGTAGCCATTCCTTTCTCCAGAGGATCTTCCAGACCCAGGGATTGAATCTGTTTCTCCTGCATTGCAAGCAGATTCTTTACCATCTGAGCCACCAGGGAAGCCAGGTCTATGATTTTTATGGTTTCATGATGCTTTTGTTTGTTTTCTTTCCAGACTTGATTTGACAAAAATTGTCTGGGCATAGAATTTTGGGTATGCTTTTTAAAAATCAGCTTATTCTCAAGTCTTTGTATTTATCATATTATTATTCTATAGTCTTCTGTACAATGTTGCTGATAAGAAGTCTGATGACAATCTGGCTCTTGTTTTACTCTGGAGAACTTTAATATTTTTTTCCTCTTTGAAATCTCCCAGACTTTCCCCTCCTCCTTACCCTTTATCCTTGAAGATCTGGTATTTTTCAAGGTTCTGATTGTTTTTATTTTTACATCTTTCTTGACCTTCTGTGGATCCTTCCATCTAAATACTCAAGTAATAGCTGCTCAGATTCTTTGCTGATGATTTTTTAAAAGCACCCACATCTCTTCATTTTTGTTACCTAATTCTATAATTGGGCAGATGCTGGGACTTCTGAGCATGCTTTATTCAACTTCTAGTCTTTCTTTTTGCCTTTTGTTCTCTTTATCATTTTTGAAATGTGTTCTAGAAAAATGACTCAGCTTGATCTTACAGCTGATAATTATTTTTATCTTATCCACTTGTTCAGAGCATCAATTAAGCTTTAAAAAGTTATCGGCAAATCATGTGTGCATACAACTATTGATATTCAATACCTATGATATTTTTAGTTGGCAACTTTATCTTTTCTCTTGAATGTGATATCCTCAATAATCTTTCTGAACATATTAGTTACTCTTAAATTGGTGCCCAATTTTGTTGGTTCTATTGGGGGTTTTTTTAGAGATACGGGTTGTCATGCTTTTTTTTTTAACCTTATCTGCCAGTTTTGGCTTTGTCTAAATATCTGATGATTCTTGACTCTGCTCTTATATTTGTGGTGACACTGTCTCTGTCTCTTTATGGTCTGTGGCAATGCTTGGGAGCCACTATTATTTTTAACATTCTCACCTGAGGTGTGTTGGTCTGAGAGCATCCCAAGAATGACATACCTCAGGCGCTATTTTTCTGTGTGTGAGTGCTCTTGTTGTTTCTGTGGTTCACCACACATGAGGGATAATGTTCTATTTTTCTAACATGGGTTTCTTTCCCTTTTGCTCCTGATATGAGTGGAACACTTGAATCTTCCCTTGACCAAGGGTAGAAGCCATCAATCACAGTCTTGCCTGTCCCTTGGGAATTCTTTAGTTTTTCTGCATCCATCTCCTCTACAGATTGGTACCTCTGTTGCGGTGCCCACTGTTTGTGACTGTATTCACTTGTCAATTTTCCTCTTCTGTATTCTCTCTCACAGGCCAAATTTTGCTTCTTGCTTGTCCATTGGGCTCTCCATGAACATCTCCATGAGTGGTTATAGAGAAGGAATTTTAAAGTTTACTATTGCTGGCACAGATTTTCTAGGAATTAAGAGTTGTGCTGAATATGTTCAACTTATACCATCTTTAAGCAAACATTGTAGCTTTTTTTGGAGTCAAGTCATATTATATGCAGTTTTTGTAGGTCTTCCCATTTTTGAAGGTCAAAAATAAAATGAATGGGAGCAATTTCGTATGGTACTAGGCAAAAATTTTGTTAATCACACACTACTTATAGCATGGATTTTGTATATGGTAGGAATATCCTGGGGCTTCCCAGGTGGTGCGGTGGTAAAGAATCCTCCTGCCAGTGCAGGGGATGCAGGAGATGCAGGTTCAACCTCTGGGGCAGGAAGAGTCCCTGGAGGAGGTAATGGGCACCACTCCAGTATTCTTGTCTGGAAAATCCCATGGACGGAGGGGCCTGGTGGGCTACAGTCCATGGGGTCGCAAAGAGTCAGACACGACTGAGTGGCTGAGCACTGCAGTTACCTTGCCAAAAGAGGAACAAATTGAATGCAGTGGGCATACTGCTTGCATCTGGGTGAGGCATCTGACTATGGTAGATTATATGTAGTTCAATCCAGGACATATTCAGAAATATATCTGCTTCAGTTTACCAAATTTCTTGGGGTTTTAAATATTAGAATATCTTTTCTCATGGGAGGGTCTGACTACATTAATGATGCGCTAAAGCAGGAAAGTTACCACTATCTCAACTTGCCAAAATTCTGGGTTGCTCTAACCAAAGATAATTCCTCTGTCACTCCCTATCAGGTTTGCTGTCTGACAGGTGCAAGGATCTTGGAGGTTCTTGGTCTCTTCCTCCTGTATCCTTGGTCTCCAGACTCATCTGTCTTCCAATTTGACAAGCTCAATTTGGGGAGATTTTTCCCAGTACACCTCGCCCTGGAAGCATCCCACCTTGCACGTATGTACCTGGCACTCCCTTCCTGCATACAGGGAACTTGAGACAACAGAGTACTTGCTTTTCACTGGCTCTTGGCTCGGTCACTTCTGCTTTCCGACAACCCCTTTCCATTTCTCTGTATGTAACTGAAGATGTCAGACCCTGGAACCTGGGAAGATAAGGCCCGTTAGTGCTTATTTCTCACTCAACTCCCAAGATTTAGAGACTCTGGCCTCAAAACCGGCCTCTTAAATAACTGAAGATAATAGTCACATTGCTGTGTACAACTTGTAGCCTAGAAGAATACATTTCTGATAACATTTGCTTGGGGTTATTGCTAACTTTCCCTTTTATCTTGATAGGCACTGTTGAATGGTCTAAATAAAATCATTCCAGAAATGGAGAAATGAATTATTTAACATGGAATTTTAATTTGAAAATTTTAAATTCCTCATAAAAGTCACTGATTTTTCAGATTGAAAATGGTTTGGAAATATAGCACTCTAAACTTACAGTTTTCTTGATCAGAAGTGGATGTTTGGATTATGAAATAACAATAACAATACTATATCTAATCCAATGGGGGTAGATTCAGGAAGTGTGGAAGTCTGAAACTTATATGACATTACATGTTTTCCTCAAGGAAAATAATACAAAATGGCAGCCATAAGTTAAGTTAAAAATGAGAACACGTATTTACAACGAGAAAAGAAGTAAGAATCACAATCTATCAAAACCTGACAAAAACATCACTAAATCTAGAAAATTATTTCAGTATTTTTATTAATGAAAATCTTATTACTCAGTATTTTAATTAAAAATATTTCAATATTTTAGGACTGCTCTGTATATTTTTTTTCTCCTAATTCTTTGGCTCAATATTCTTTTATTACCTTTCATATGATGATTATCATACATGATGATAATTTAATATTTATTATTGCTAATTTAAGAAGTTTTCTTTCACTTTCACACCTTTTTGTTGGAAACGTCTTGTACAATTCTAGGACTGACAATTTGAGAGAACAGCTATTAGGATTTTGTAACATGTGAGCTGTTTTGGTGAGGGTGGCAGTGTATGCAATTATATACAGGAATTCCAATTAATTCTCTTGGGCAATATTCCCATCAAATAAGATTTTTTCAAACATGTCTAGCACATTCTTTTATGCATCTTTTTAAAAATATATTTCTAAGACAAGTGAGCCTCCATTTTGAGAAGTTTCTTTTCAATGAGAAATGAATCTACCATTATATTTTTCCATTGCTGATGATGGGGAGAATTTTCTGCAGGCTGCCTCTGTCTCCATCTGTTCCAAGTCTTGTTGTTCCCTCACTGCCCTCACACACCTGGTGCCAGGGCTTGTGGGCACATCTAACCTGCCAGAACATCCTCAGGGTCAGCATTTGCATGCCCCTACACACAGTGAGTTGGCCCAGGGAGTGCAGACATGTCCACGGCAGCCTTTACACCCTGGAGCCAAGCAATAAATCTACTCAGAGTGATGTGAACTATGCAAATACTCCCCAGTAAACCCAAACTATGTAAACCCCAAGTCAGCCTCTCCTTCATTGCATTTCAGTTATATTTACAGTCATTCAACAGCAGCGGACAGCAGAGGTAGCATGAATGTAAGTGGGGGCAGGAGATCGTAGATGGAATCAAGTTTAGTGAAAAAAAATAATGTACCTTTACAAGCTCATGAAAAGCTCGTGGTGGTATCACAGCATACACTGCCGATCTCTACCTGGGTCTTGAAAGGAGACTCCACAAATAAGGATTCTGATATGTACACATTACTGTATTTAAAGCAGATAACCAACAAGGACCTACTGTATAACACAGAGAACACTGATCACTATTCTGTAATAACCTAAATGAGAAAAGAATTCGTTAAAGAATAGATACATGTATGGGGCTTCCCAGGTGGCATTAGTGGTGAAGAACCCTCCTGCCAATGCAGAAGACATAAGAGATGCAGGTTCAATCCCTAGATCGGGGAGATCCCCTGGAGCAGGAAACGACAACCTACTCTGTATCCTTGCCTGGAAATCCCATGGACAGAGGAGCCTGGTGGGCTACAGTCCATGGGGTCACAGAGTCAGACACGACTGAAGTGACTTAGCAGCAACAGCAGATGCGTGTATTTGTGTAAATGAATCACTTTGCTGTCCACCCAAAACTAACACCACTTTGTTAATCAACTATGCTCCAATATAATATAAAAATAAAAATCAGGGTTCTGAATCCTGCCAGGCTCAGTGCTTTCGTGGCAATGCACTTGAACTAAAACAAATTTCTTGTTGCTGTTGTTTATTCACTAAAGAGTGTCCCAGTCCTTGTGACCCCATGGACTGTAGCACGCCAGACTTCCTTGTCCTTCACTAGCTCCTGGACTTTGCTCAAACTCATGTCCGTTGAGTTGGTATACTTGAATTTCAAAATCATACTAAGATCTTCTGTTCTTGTATCTCTGCATTGGGCCGTCCCATTCTCACTCCCATTTATTTTGCCTCTAGAAAGAGCGTTTCAGTAAGAGTTAATCACACAGAAAGTAAAAACTCAGCCAAAGGGAATGTATTGTCAGTAATTTTTGCAGGCTGCAATTTATATGCCCCAAGCAACTTTCTTCATGTTCTGGAATTCTTATATTACACTGGCAGCCCCATAACAAGGTAGGTGTGGTGTTGTTACTGTTGGCTAGAGCTGTGATAGATTTGGAAAGCTTCCCATGAAGGCTGTGTGGTTAATAGCTTATAGAAGGTTTGAAAGAACACCTGAGTTCTTGTGAAAGCTCACAGGGGAACTCTGAATTCATGCTTCGGTGTGGCATTTATGACTGTTATTGTCAAGATAAGCAAAGAATATTCTCTCTAATGGTGACTCTGTTGCTCTTATAAATGTCTAGCATTATTCCAACTATGGGTTCATTTTCCTACCTGTGTGCGTGTTCAGTCTTGCCTGACTCTTTGCGAATGCAAGGACTGTTAGCCCTCCAGGCTCCTCTGCCCGTGGGATTCTCTAGGCAAGAATATTGCAGTGTGTTCCCATTTATTCCTCTAGAGGATCTTCCTGACCCAGGGATAGAACCCTCGCCTCCTGCATCTCCTGCATTGGCAGGCAGATTCTTTACCACTGAGCCACCTGGGAAACTCTTCAGTTCATATAATTATACTCTTTTTGACTGCAATTATCACATAGATGTAGCTTAACAAAGCATATTCTAGTATCTTGTTCTAAACCTTCAAATAGCATGATGGGTGTGTAAATAGCTTGGTGTGAAATGATCCCTGATAGCTTGTTCCCACGTGAAATGTTTGAAGAGAATGCGAAAAATACACATATCTCAGTTCAGAACTGAGGTTTAAGGTTATGCTGGTATTATAATGATTTTTTTTTCCTGAATTGCATGTGATCCTTGCAGATCCCTTAAGCCTCTGGAATCTGTTATTCTCTTCTAACAGGATCTACATTTTTGCAAAAGCTGCCTGTTCACAGCTACCAACAAAGAAGTATTTTCTACTTGTGACATAAAGGGGCTTGAGCTGTACTCCCAATGATGAGTGTCTATTTTGCTCAAAGCTCTGTTCTCTATTATGGAAAATTAGATTATCATTCTTAGCTTTCGGGATCTTTTAACTAATGGAAGATACATAATGGCACAAAAGAGGATCTGCTTCCTCAAAAAGTGTTTATGGTGTTCAAAAATAAAAGAAAAGAGGAGGGAAAAATAAAAGCAATTGATAATATTCAACAATAGTAGTTTCCTCTTATTTTTGGCACAGTTTCTCTCTCTCTCACACACACATACATATGCATACATGCAGTCATGTATAAAATCAGGATCAAGAAAACAATGCTCACTAGCATTACTGTTACTGAAAGTAGAAGTGGATGCAAGGAGACTGAAGAAAAATCAGAAGCTAAATATTACAATGAAAAGAAATCAAATTCTTTGACTGCATCTGATTTTACTTTACACCTGAAAGCTCAAGAAAAAAAAAAAAAGCACTGCAGAAAAGTGGGAGAATACAAAAACAAGATTACATTAGAATTGGCAAGAAAAGCCTGCAAGACAAGTGGATGCAGAAAAATATAAATATCAGTTTTACTATTTCTAGAAATACCAAGCCAAAAACACAATGGAATCAATATCTTTATGCATAATATGGACTCATGAATCCTCAGTCACTCAGTCCTGCCCAACCCTTTGTGACCCCATGGACTATAGCCCACTAGGCTGCTCTGTTCATGGAGTTTTCCAAGCAAGAATATTGAGTGGGTTGCCATTTCCTTCTCCAGGAGGTCTTCCTGATCCAGCGACTGAACCCAGGTCTCTTGCATTTCAGGTTGATTCTTCATCTTCTGTGGCACCAGGTAATCTGGATAGAAATATACAAATGAAAGTATGTTTAGCAAGGCACAGGTTAAAGCTATATGAAACCTACAACAGATTTGAATAGTTAATGAAATAAATAGGAAATAACTGATTTGAGGGTAAGGAAATTAATGATTATGTTATTAATTCTTCTCAATCAATCTTTATCTTCCATGTGACTCTAAAGTTCATTTGCTGAAATTAAATACTAAATAATCATACAATACTGAGAAAGATTAGTAGTAAAATGTTAGATTAGTAGTCAAAAATATTAAGTGAGATATTTTGGTTGTTAAACCTCTTTGCCACTATAAAATAATAGACATACAGCATAGTGGTCATTTTGAAGCTAGGAAGAAATCAACATAGGAGATTCAGGAACATTGTGAAGTCTTATCAGTGAAGCATAGGTTAAATTTTTAACTGCTTCTTAATACAATATAAATATCTAAAATGAATTTATAAAGATATTCATAAAGAAGGGAAAAATGGATAACGAGGTGTGTGGAAAACTTTTTTGGCAGAATCTTAAGTCTGCAAACAACACAGAGTTTGGTGATTTCAACACCTAAACATTTGTATGTAGCAAAAAATACTATAAGCAATGTTGAAGTTTATTGGAGCAAAGCTGTGATTTCAAGAGTTTTTCAATAATTAGAGCAATTATTCTCACCCTTCTGTGCCCTTTGGAAATAAAAATAACTTCAAAAAAATATGTAGGAATTATTTGCAAGACATGTAATAAACACAATAAACCCACACACAAAAGCTTTTTTTTTTTCTTTCTGAGATTAGACCTATATTGCTGTTAGTGAAAATAGCAATCTGATGTTAAATTCAAATTCTATCCAGTGAACCTGGGAGTTCCCCTCTATCAATGGTGAAAAAGAGTTGTTTTCAAAATGTCACACACATTATATCTACTGTTTAATGCTACCTTCTCATCAAGGATGACTTCTTTGAAATTCTACATTTCCAGTGCTATTCATTTCCTCTGTCTCTTTAGGGGTTTTGAAACATTGCAAATAAAATGACTAAAGTGAATTCTTAGAGAATGAAAAATATTACTTATTCCTGAACAACGTACAACATATTCTTAGCTTAAATACTGTTAGGGCACAAAATAACCTATAATTTCAGAAATCACCAACACAACACAGGCATTGTTGAGAGAATTTTTTGATCACTGAACCCTTAATATCATAGCCACGTTTTCCTGGTGGTCAGTACATTCTCCTACCATATCAAAGGATACTCATAATAGTTGCTGACATTTTGACATTTTTCCCCCAAACTTTGCAATTTTCCTGAATTCTTTGGCCAGGTTACATCATAACTACCTCTTCAGTGGAATTTCAATTTTGGCAAAAAGTTTTAACCTTCCAAGTAAAAGTCTGTTTACTCCCTCCAAAAGACTCTTAACTCAGAAGTAAACACAACTGTGTCTCTGTTTAATGGAAGCAAAGCCTCCATCACTACAACATTCCTCACTAAGATAAATGAGCCAATGAGCTGCCAACTCCTAGTCTATTATTATTTACACTTCTAATCATTCCTTCCTTCCTGTTGATACAGTTTCTACACATTTTGGGCAAGCCAGATTGATACGTAGTTGATCTAGAAGCAGGGACATTTATCCAGATAATCAGCAAGAGGAAACAAAACCTTGTAGATTTACTCTGCAAAATATGGTCCTATCAGTTTCCAGATTTTATTGAAAAGTTTGAACAGCAATTCTTCTTTCTAGAAGCACATTAAAAACACTTGGTGAAATAATTTACATATTGAGTCCCAGTCTCCACCCAAGACTAAATGAATCAGAATCTTTAGTACTAGAGTTGATACACAGATTTCATTCATTAAAAGTAATTTTCTTGTGTAGTCTAATAATCAGAAATTAGGCAGTCATTTCATTGATTTTTTTCTGAATTAAGATAGCTATCTGACAAACATAAACTATACTTGATCCATACTTTCCATACCTTACTTTTATTCCATCATTCTATCCTCTTGATAAATATACTGGTATTAACATTTTTGCATGCATGTCTGTATCCCCAGCAGAAGGGAAGGGCATGGTGGAAGTAAGAGTTTTCAGCTCCATACTAGGCAGCTCTAGGTGGTGACAAATTTGCAGGCATATTGTTCTGAAGCCTCTATTTCACATATCCCACATTCAACTTGTAAGAAAGCCACCATCACTTGATGTTACTTATGTGGATGGCATTCAGTCCTTAAATGACTCCTCTGTCTCTCAGCAAGGTCCTGTGAAGACTAGGAGTGTGACTGGCAAAGAAGCTGGCACTACCTCTATGAAGGGAAACTCTGGCCTTTATGGTCTTTGCAAGTTAGTTTCAAAAAAGCTTACGTCTGAGCACCTAGTTACAAATTTCAATGTGGATTATTTACTTTGACTCTAGATTTTCTTATAAATATCTCTGTGCCCTTTTGAATATACATCTCAAAATCAGTATGCTGAAAGGGAAAAATCTACAACCAAGATTACTGTACCAGGCAAGGATCTCATTCAAAATTGATGGAAAAATAAAAAGCTTTTCAGAAAAGCAAAAGTTAAGAGAATTCAGTACCACCAAATCAGCTTTACAACAAATGTTAAAGGGACTTATATAGTTAAAAAGAAAAATTAATTAATTAATTAATTTAAAAAAAGCAGGGTGACAATTAAAAAAAAAAGAAAATACAAGAGAAGGAAAAAGATCTACAATATCAATCCCAGACAATTAAGAAAATGGCAATAGGAACATATATATCAATAATTACTTCAAATGTAAATGGATTAAATGCTCCAACCAAAAACAGACTGGCTGAATGGATACATAAACAAGACCCATGTATATGCTACCTACAAGAAACACATCTCAGACCTAAAAACACATATAGACTGAAAGTGAGAGGATTGAAAAATATATTCCATGCAAATGAGAAGCAAAAAAAAAGCTGGAGGAGCAATCCTCATATCAGACAAAATAGACCTTAAAATAAAGATTACAAGTGATAAGAAAGGACACTACATAATGATCAAGGAATCAATCCAAGCGGAAGACATAACAACTGTGAATATCTATGCACCTGACATAGAAACACCTCAATACATAAGATAAACACTAACAGACATGAAAGGAGGAACTGACAGTAACACAATAATAGTAGGAGACTTTAACACCCCACTCACACCAATGGACAGATCATCAAAACAGAAAATTAATAATGAAACATAAGTCTTAAATGATACATTAGATGAGATGGATCTCATCAATATCTTCAGGACATTCTATCCAAATGCAGAAGAATACACCTTTTTCTCAAGTGCACATGGCACATTCTCCAGAATAGACCACATCTTGGGTCATAAATCAAGCCTCAGTGAATTTAAGAAAATTGAAATTGTATCAGGCATCTTCTCTGACCACAACACTAGGATACTAGGTATCAGTTACAAGAAAAAAACTACAAGACACTCCAACACATGGAAATTAAACAACACATTTCTAAATAGCCAACAGGTTACTGAATAAATAAAAATGGAAATAAAAATATTTCTAGGAACAAATTACAATGAAAGCAAGACAACTCAAAACCTAGAGAATGCAGCAAAAGCAGTTCTAAGAGGGAAGTTTATAGCAATACAATCCTACCTCAAGAAACAAGAAAAACATCAAATAGACAACCTAACTTAACACCTGAAACAACTGGAAAAAGAAGAACAAAAAAAACCCCCAAAATTAGAAAGAAAGAAATAATAAAGATCCAAGAAGAGATAAATGAAAAAGAAACAAAAGAAACAGTAGTAAAGATTTATGAAACTAAAAGCTGGCTCTTTGAGGAGATAAACAAAATTGAAAAACCTTTGGCCAGAGTCATCAAGAAAAAGTCAAGAAAAAAAAGAGAGAAGAATCAAATCAACAAAATTAGAAATGAAAAAGGAGAGTTTACAAGAGACAATGCAGAAATACAAAGGATTATAAGAGACTATTATGAACAAATATATGGCAATAAAATGGATCAACTGGAAGAAATGGACAGATTCTTAGAAAAGCTCAATCTTCCAAGACTGAACCAGGAAGAAATAGAAACTATGAACAACCCAATTACAAGCACTGGAATTGAAGCTGTGATTAAAAAAAACCTCCCCAAAAAACAAAGCCCAGGACCAGATGGCTTCACAGGAGAGTTCTATCAAACATTTAGAGAAGAGATAGTGCCTATCCCTCTAAAACACTTTCAAAAAATTGCAGAGGAAGGAACACGTCCAAACCCATTCTGAGCCACCTATCATCACCCTTATATCAAAACCAAAGGCAGCACAAAAGGAGAAAACTACAGGCCAATATCATTGATTAACACAGATGCAAAAACCTTAATGAAATTTTAGCAAACAGAACTCAGCAACACATCAAAAAGCTCATACATCATGATTAAGTTGGATTTATTCCAGGAATGCAAGGATTCTTCTATATACACAAATCAATCAATGTGATACACCATATTAACAAATTGAAAGATAAAAACCATATGATAATCTCAATAGATGTAGAAAAAGCCTTTAACATAATTCAACACCCATTTATGATTAAAACTTTAAAAAAAATGGGCGTATAAGGAGTCAACCTTAACATAGTAAAGGCCATATATGCTGGGCCTACAGCAAACATTATTCTCAATGGTGAGAAACTGAAAACATTCCCCCTGAGATCAGGAACAAGACAAGGGTGTTCACTTTCACCACTATTATTCAACACAGTTCTGGAAGTCCTAGATACAGTAATCAGAGAATAAAAAGAAATAAAAGGAATCCGGAATGGAAAAGAAGATGTAAATCCCTCACAGTTCGCAGATGACATGATACTGTACATACAAAACCCTAAATAACGTATCAGAAAATTACTAAAGCTAATCAGTGAATTTAGCAAAGTTTAAGGATACAAAATCAATACACAGAAATCACTTGCATTTATATATACTAACAATGAAAAATCAGAGAGAAATTAAGGAATCAATCCCATTCACCATTGTAACAAAAATAATTAAATATCTAGGAATAAACTTACCTAAGGAGACAAAAGAACTGTACACAGAAAGTAATAAGACACTAATGAAAGAAATTAAAGACAACATAAACAGATTGAGAGATAGTCCATGTTCCTGGGTAGGAAGAATCAATATTGTGAAAATGACCATACTATGAAATTCAATCTACAGATTCATTTTGATTCCTATCAAATTACCAGCAGGATTTTTCACAGAACTAGAACAAAAATTTTCACAATTCATATGGAAACACCAAAAAAACTGTGAATAGCCAAAGCAGTCTTGAGAAAGAAGAATGGAGCTGAAGGAATCAACCTTCTTGAATTCAGTTTATACTCCAAAGCTACAGTCATCAAAACAGTTTGGTACTGGCACAAAAATAGAAATATAGACCAATAGAACATGATCAAAAGCCTATAAATAAACCCATGTACCTATGGGTACCTTATTTTTGTCAAAGGAGGCAAGAATATACAGTAGGGCAAAAACAGCCTCTTCAATGAATAGTGCTGGGGAAACTGGACAGCTACATGTAAAAGAGTGAAATCAAAACACTTCCTAACATCATACACAAAGATAAACTCAAAATTGGTTAAAGTCCTAAATGTAAGACCAGAAACTATAAAACTCTTAGAGGAAAACATAGGCAGACCACTCAATGACATAAATCAAAGCAAGATCCTCTATGACCCGCCTCCTAGAGTAATGGAAATTAAAACAAGTGTAAGTAAGTGGAACCTGATCAAACTTAAAAGCTTTTGCACAGCAAAGGAAACTATAAGCAAGGTGAAAAGACAACAAATTTTCTCCCTCAGAGTGGGAGAAAATAAAAGCAGCTCATACAACTCAATGCCAGAAAAACAAATAATCCAATCAAAAAGTGGGAAAAAGACCTAAACAGACATTTCTCCAAAGAAGACCTACAGATTGCTAAAACAAAACAAAACAAAAAAAACCCCAAAAAACACATGAAACGATGCTCAACATTGCTCATTATTAGAGAAATGCAAATCAAAGCTACAGGGAGATATCACCTCAAACCGATCAGAATGGCCATGATCAAAGAGTCTACAAACAATAAATGCTAGAGAGGATGTGGAGAAAAGGGAACACTCTTGCACTGTTGGTGGGAATGTAAATTGATGCAGCCACTATGGAAGACGGTATGGAGATTCCTTAAAAAACTAGGAATAAAATCATTATATCTACTACTATGGGCAAGAATCTCTTAGAAGAAATGGAGTAGCCCTCGTAGTAAAAAAGGAATCTAAAATGCAGCACTTGGATGCAATTAAAAAAATGACAGAATGATCTCTGTTAATTTCCAAGGCAAACCATTCAATATCATGGTAAACCAAGTCTATGCCCCAACCAGTAATGCTGAAGAAGCTGAAGTTGAATGGTTCTATAAAGACCTACAAGTCCTTCTAGAACTAACACTCAAAAAAGTTGTCCTCTTCATTATAAGGGACTGGAATGCAAAAGTAAGAAGTCAAGAAATACCTGGAGTAACAGGCAAATTTGACTTTGGAGTACAAAACGAAGCAGATCAAAGGCTAACAGAGTTTTGCCAAGAGAACACACTGGTCATAGCAAACACCCTCTTCTAACAATACAAGAAAAGACTCTACACATGGACATCACCAGATGGTCAATACCAAAATCAGATTGATTATATTCTTTCCAGCCAGAGATAGAGAAGCTCTATATAGTCAGCAAAATCAAGACCAGGAGCTGGCTGTGGCTCAGGTCATGAATGCCTTATTGCAAAATTCAGACTTAAATTGAAGAAAGTAGCGAAAACCACTAGACCATTCAGGTATGACCTAAATCAAATCAATTATGATTGCACAGTGGAAGTGACAAATAGAATCAAGGGATTAGATCTGATAAGTGCCTGAAGAACTATGGATTCATGACATTGTACAGGAGGCAGTAATCAAGACCATCCCCAAGAAAAAGAAATACAAAAAGGCAAAATGGTTGTCTGAGGAGGACTCACAAATAGCTATGAAAAGAAGAGAAGTGAAAGGCAAAGGAGAAAATGAAAGATATACCATTTGAATGCAGAGTTCCAAAGAATAGCAAGGAGAGATAAGAAAGCTTTCCTCAGTGATCAGTGCAAAGAAATAGAGGAAAACAATAGAATGGGGAATACTAGAGAGCTCTTCAAGAAAATTAGAGATACCAGGGGAATATTTCATGCAAAGACTGGCTCAATAAAGGTCAGAAATTGTATGGACTTAACAGAAGCAGAAGATATTAAGAAGAGGTGGCAAGAATACACAGAAGAACTATATAAAAAGATCTTCATGACCCAGATAACAACAATGGTGTGACCACTCACCTAGAACCAGGCATCCTGGAATGTGAAGTCAAGTGGGCCTTAGGAACCATCACTACAAACAAAGCTAGTGGAGGTGATGGAATTCCAGTTGAGCTATTTCAACTCCTGAAAGATGATGCTGTGAAAGTGCTGCACTCAATATGCCAGCCAATTTGGAAAACTCAGTAATGGCCACAGGACTGGAGATGGTCAGTTTTCATTCTAATGCCAAAGAAAGGAAATGCCAAAAAATGTTCAAATTACTGCGCAATTGCATTCATCTCACATGCTAGCAGAGTATGCTCAAAATTCTCCATCCAAGCTTCAATAGTCAATGAACCATGAACTTCCAGATGTTCAAGCTGGGTTTAGAGAAGACGGAGGAACCAGAAACAAAATTGCCAGTATCAGTTGGATCATTGAAAAAGTGAGAGAATTCCAGAAAAATATCTACTTCTGCTTTATTGACTATACTAAAGCCTTTGACTGTGTGGATCACAACAAACTGTGGACAATTCTTAAAGAGATGGGAATACCAGACCACCTGACCTGCCTCCTGAGAAATCTGCATGCAGGTTAAGAAGCAGCAGATAGAAATTGACATGGAACAACAGACTGGCTCCAAATAGGAAAAGGAGTATGTCAAGGCTGTGTATTGTCACCCTGCTTATTTAACTTGTATGAAGAACTCATCATGAGAAATGCCAGGCTGGATGAAGCACAAGCCGGAATCAAGATTTCTGGGAGAGATATCAATAACCTCAGATATGCAGATGATACCACCCTTATGGAAGAAAGTGAAGAAGAGCTAAACAGCCTCTTGATGAAAGGGAAAGAAGAGAGTGGAAAAAGTTGGCTTAAAACTAAACATTCAGAAAACTAAGTTCATGGCATCTGGTCCCATCACTTCATGGCAAACATGTGGGGAAACAATGGAAACAGTGACAGACTTTATTTTGGGGGGCTCTGGGATCACTGCAGATGGTGACTGCATCCATGAAATTAAAAGACACTTGCTCCTTGGAAGAAAAGCTTTGACCATTCTAGACAGTATACTAAAAAGCAGAGACATTGCATTACCAACAAAGGTCCATCTAGTCAAAGCTATGGTTTTTCCAGTAGTCATGTTTGGATATGAGAATTGGACTATAAAGAATGCTCAGTATCAAAGAATTGATGCTTTTGAAGCTTGGTGTTGGATAAGACTCTTGAGAGTCCCTAGGGCTACAGGGAGGTCCAACCAGTCCATCCTAAAGGAAATCATTCCTGAATATTCATTGGAAGGACTGAGGCTGAAGCTGAAACTCCAATATTTTGGCCACCTGATGCAAAGAACTGACTCATTTGAAAAGACCCTAGACCCTGATGGTGGGAAAGATTGAAGGCAAGAGGAAAAGGGGACAACAGAGGATGAGATGATTGGATGGCATCATCAACTCGATGGATATGAGTTTGAGCAAGCTCTGGGAGTTGGTGATGGACAAGGAAGTCTGATGTGCTGCAGTTCATGGGAGTGCAAAAAGTCAGACACAAATGAGAGACTGATCTGAAATGATACCCATGCAATCCCACCCCTTTGCATATCCTCTGAGGAAACCAAAATTGAAAAAGACACATGTATCCCATTGTTCATTTCAGCACTGTTTACAATAGCTAGAACATGGAAGCAACCTAGATGTACATCAACATATAAATAGATAAAGAAGTTGTGGTACATATACACAATGGAGTATTATTCAGCCATAAAAGGAATACATTTGAGTCAGTTCTGGTGAGGTGGATGGACCTAGAACCTATTATAAAGAGTGAATTGAGTCAGAAAGGGAAAAATAATTATTGTATTCTAGTGCATATGTAGAGAATCTAGAATAATGTTACTGAAGAATTTTATTTACAGGGCCACAGTGGAGAAACAGACATAGAGAACAGACTTACGAACATGGCAAGAGGGGAGGAGAGGGTGAGATGTATGGAAAGAGTAACATAGAAACTTACATTACCATATGTAAAATAGATAGCCATTGTGAATTCTCTGTATGGCTCAGAAAATTCAAACAGGGGCTCTGTCTCAATCTAGAGGGGTGGGAGATGGGAGGGAAGTTCAGAAGGGAGGAGATATATGTATACCTCTGGCTGATTCATGTTCAGGTTTGACAGAAAATAACAATTCTGTAAAGCAATTATCTTTCAATAAAAAGATCAATTAAAAAAAATCAGTCTCTTAAGCACTAGCTGAAAGTTCTCATGTCTGCCTAGGTGTTCCTGGCTATGTGTGTATACTGTATCGCTTTAGTCATGTCCAGCTCTTTGAGACTCCATGGACTGTAGCCCATCAGGCTCCTCTATACCCAGGCTTAATCTAATCAAGTTGGTTGTTTATTGGGGAATTGTATTTCCTAACTCATAAAATACTAATACTTTCTATTGCTTGTATTGAATGAATGGAGCTCTTTTGACCTCAGATGAAACTTTAACTGTGACATTCAAAGACATCATTTTTTTTTCTTTCTGTTTTTCATTTGCTGAAGATTTGAAATTATTGCTCTATAGCCAGGAGTTACTGCAATATATTCCTTCTTGAAAGTGAAGACACATTGAATAGAAAGTTGACCCAAATTAAGGTAAACCAATATTGTTTTATTAAAATATAAATGGGGCAGCTTCTGAATGGTTTAAAGTATTTAAAGGCTCATAAAAGGGGGATTTACAGGATAGAGTGGACATTCCCTTAAAAAAGGTTATATTTTCCCCATTAAAATATTTATCATTGTCACTAACAAGTGTATTTTTGAATGTTACTCATTTCTGCTTTGAATGGTTATAGCAGAGTTTTTCTTTTTGCCGTATCTTTAGAACTCTGATAAAAGAAAAACAAATACAACTTAATGTTTTAATGTTGAGATTTCCTAAAAGGGGCCTATTGGAGTAAGTCAAAGGAAATTTCAGAGATTAAGTATGTTTTACAGAAACTTTTCATTTATACTCATTCTTATTTTCTCTGATTTCATGATGTTTTATAGGCTGAGCATTTGATCTAGATCTTTATTTTTGCATCTTACTCTTAACATATGACATGGGCTTCCACAGTGGCTCAGCAGTAAAGAATCCACCTGCCAAAGCAGAAGATGCAGGAGATGAGGGTTCTACCCTGGGTCAGTAAGATCCCCTGGAGAAGGAAATAGCAGCCCACTCCAGTATTCTTGCCCAGAGAATCCCATGGACAGCGGAGCCTGGCAAGCCCATGGGGTTGCAAAAGAGTCAGACACAGCTTAGCAACTAAAGAACAACAGCAGCAGCAATAAGGGCATGACAGTTGAGGTAGAAGCATATACTGTTTTATAGTTATAGTGGACATTCATTTCTAGCTGTTACATTATTGAATATAGTGAAGTAAGAACGACAATAAAGACTTTTATTATTATACTGAGCTAATATTGAGCTCCACTACCTTGGAAAGATTTGAAGCTTTGCTGCATTTTTTCATCCAAAACACAAAAAAGACATGGGGCGAAATTAGGGGTTATTTGAATAATCATCTTGATCAAATGGTAAGCTCACTGAAAAATATTTGAGAATCACAAGTGGTATTACCCTTAGAATAAAATGGTAATTCTATTATTGGAAGTAAAATAGTTTGTGAGTATTATTTTATAGCTTTATTATTAAATTGTAAAGCTGTTTTAATTTCTTGGCCTCTTTCTGAGGCACTGTAGAATAATTAAAATTTCATAAATGAAGTATTTGAACTTATGTTTAATAGGATTGTTGTCAGCTAACTTAAAAATTTTAATCCTTTTCCCACTTGCATTTTCAAAAAGAGATTGTGTTTTAGAGCCGGTGCTTTCAGTAAAGCACATCCCCATGTAAATATAAAATAGCATCTACAGTTTTGGTAAACTACATTTGTAGTCATGGATATTCAGATACTATTTGAAACAGGAAGCAGACACAGTAATCTTTTGGACAAAATGCAACATTTGGTTTGCAAACATTGTCCATGGTCTTGAAAAGACAGTTGGTTTAACCAGAGAAGGAACTTGGGTTTACTGAAACCTAGCTCTGCAACTATATAATCCCTATGACCTTGAATATATTTAACTTTTCCACCTTATTTATAAAAAAGGGATTACAATATCTACCTTGTAATGTTCTGATAAGACCTTAATTTGATAAGGCCTAGAAATTCTCAGAGCTTTGTGAAAATCATAGTTGCTTCTTATTTAGTTTTGTAATATCAATTCTGTTATGCAGTAAAACATTTCAATATTGTGTAATTCTGGATGCTAAAGGTCTATAATTTTTCATTCTCTTTGCCAGTAGCCTTTCTTGTTGAGAACTGTGTTCTTTTGGCAGTAGAGTTAGAACTACAGGCATCAGAAGAGATGTATATCTGAGATATTTTCTTTTAAATAGTTAACTCTCAAGTTATCCATAATTTCCCCCTTCGGTATGGTAACTCCCATGATTAAACAACAACAAAAAAAAAACCCACTCAAAAAGTCCCACTAAATTATCAAGCGACCCAGCAAAGAAACAAGATGGAGAGAAATATCAGAAATTTGAGGTAGGGAATATTAGCCAAATGTTTTGAACTAAGCAAATGCTCCTCCATCGTTTAGGCATCAAGTAAATAATTGTAACTGGTGGTTACAATTTCCATTTCCATTTTTTTTCTTATATGTAGACATACATGAAACTTTGTAAAGTTTTGTTAGACTGTAAAGTCACTAAAATGGAAAGAAATAGCTGTAAAGAATCTTGGATAGCAAGATTCACCCAAAACTCTTGGTTTAACACAGTTCAACTACAACAGAGGGAATCCAGTACACCTGAGACTTGGTGTTCTTCTGAAGCATCATATTAGCCACTGTTCATCTGAATTAACCCTGAATATTTGTTTGAAGGACTAATGCTGAAGTTGAAGCTCAACTACATTGGCCCCATGATGTGAAGAGCTGATTCATTGGAAAAGACCCTGATGCTGGGAAAGAGTAAGGGCAGGAAGAGAAGGGGATGACAGAGGATGAGATGGTTGGATGGCATCATTGACTCTATGGGCATAAATCTGAGCAAACTCCAGGAGATAGTGAGGGAAGGGAGGCCTGGCATGCTGTGGTCTGTAGGGTCACAAAGAGTTGGACCTGACTTACAGACTGAACAACAACAATATCTGAAGTATAGAAAGAGACAATCAATCAGAGAGTGACATTCCACCTGAGTCAGCTCCCAGCATTTGGTGTTGTAGCTTCCACTGTTCTGGCATCAGTGAGTTATCTGTGCTCCTTGATGTAAAGAACTCCGTGTCTCTTGTCATCCAGGTGTCTCCTGGACTTGGAACTTCTATTCAGGGACAGAAAGGCTGTCCCCAGACCCCTTTCAGTGTCCAGTCATCTCTCCTTAAATAAATAAAGCTGATCTTCTATCTTGATAAACAGAGTTCCAGTCCTGCCCTGACTCATAAGTAAGGCTACCTTAAATTTCTACACCCCTTTTTCCATAGGTCACTAGAGGAAATCCCAGCAGGAATACCTGATTCTAAGGAGATTGTCTTTAGTGTTTAAGGTAAATAAGCAATAAAATAAAATTTCTAACTAGAGCTGGGCTTCCTGGGCTCCTGTCCTGAGTTTTGATAAGTGCTGTCTTTCACCATCAGTGAAGACTCGTAGGACCAGTGTGAAGTATATTGTCTCGTTTTCTTCTCTGCTATATTTCCTGAAACACTTTATTGCCCACCTACAATATCAAAACTCCTAAGCTTAGTGCATGTACATGGACCCATACACACACACATTCAAACAGTTGAAAACGCAGATGATGACTATGTAGAATAGCTATGCACATTGGTATAAAATTCTGAGAATTTGTGCCTTGGAAAATCATGCAAATAACTTGCAATCTGTGGCAACCTAGATGAGCATCTTTCTAAAGAAATAATTTCAGCTGAAAACTTGATTCACAAACAGTGCTAATTTTGAAGCTGTCAATGCATTTCATTTTGTTGATGAAGGTAGGAAGTAAAATCAATATACATTCTTTATCATTGCTATTCCATAAATGTTAACATTAGGGTTTTTTAATGTTATGAAATGTGTGTCAGATACATTTTTTGGCGTTCTGCTGTCATTTCCAACTACTACTACCAAAGAATACCCTTGGAATATTAACTATTATGTCAGCTATTATGTTGAACTTTATATTTCAATTTATAAAAATATATTTTAATGTTTTTCAATGGCTTCTGTTAAAATACCAGGACTGAAGAGCACTAGATGGTATTATGCCTGCAGAATCATTTTTAAGAGCTTACTCAAATCACACAGAGTAAATGGATCCTTGAGAGACAGAGACCAAGGAGTCTATTATGTCTGACATTAAAGAGAGATTTATTTGAGAGAGAGTCTCATTCTTGAATGACACGTCCAATTTTGTCCCAGCAACCTAAGCCTCTGCTTACGCTTTGTTTGGTACAACTTACAGACATAAGCACGTTATGGTCTTTTGGTTTTAGAATACCGTCCATCCTTTACAAGCAAGTAGTCGAAATTCAGAACATGTTTGCCCCCTGGTGTTCAGGTGGCTGAATTACAACTATATTCGACCACGTGCTGTGCTGTGCTTAGTCCCTCAGTCCTGTCTGCCTCTTCGAGACCCCATGGACTGTAGCCTGCCAGGCTCCTCTGTCCATGGGATTCCCCAGGCAAGAATACTGGAGTGGGCTGCCAGTCCCTCTTCCAGGAGATCTTCCCAACCCAGGGATCGAACGCAGGTCTGTGGCGTTGCAGGCCGATTCTTTACTGTTTGGGACACCAGGGAAGCCCAAGAATCCTGGAGAGGGTTGATATGCCCTCCTCCAGGGGCTCTTGCCTTCGAGGAATTGAACCAGGGTGTACTGCATTCCAGGCGAATTCTTTACCAAGCTGAGCTACTAGGGAAGCCTATATTCAACTATGTAAAACTTTAATTCACGGAGAATGATGCAAGTAAATAATTGGGAAAATGAATAATAAGAGCCCTCCCCCTTTTTTGAATACAGCTGACAACAGCACAAATCCTATATATTTCTGACATTGCTGTCAATTAGGTTATTATTGTTATTATTTTGCTAGGACTGCCATAACAAAATACCACATATGGGGTTTAAACAGCAGAATCTTATTTTCTCACAGTTCCAGAAGCGAGAAGGCCAAGATCAAAACAACAGCATGTTGGTTTCTCCTGAAGCCACAATCTCTTTGGCTTTAGATGGCCACCTGTCACTGTGTCTGCACACGGCCTCTCTCTGCACGTGTTTGCTCCTGATATCTCGTCCTCTTCTTGAAAGGACACTAATCATATTGGATTAGGACCCACTCTAGAGACCTCATTTTTGCAGGGCCCTCAGATATTGTCCCTTAGCTGTCTCCTTGCCCACTTAGAAGGTTACAGTCTGTGACAGATGACCCTTTCTATCTACCAGTCAGGCTGGCATTAAACATCCCTAGAGTTGTTAAGAACAATCCAGATTCAAGAAGGAAAGGCATACAGAGAAAACACAGTGATCCTTCCTGTCTCCATCCCGCTCTCCGCTCAGGACACTCCCGTCCTAAGCCTCCTTCCCAAGTTTTGTTTCCTGCCCCAGGGTCTGCCACTTTGCAAAATTTTTGACAACAAAGCTTCAGGACATATATTCCCTCTCTTCCAGCAGATAGGAATGCAGTCCAACCTGAGAGGTCCAGACTATTATGCTTTGACACAAAAAAATAAATAAAAAATCAAAAGAAACTCCCCCAATCTCTTAGGAACTAAAAGCCACCACATGATTATGGCAGATACTCTTCTGCTGCTTTATAACATTTTCTTTTCAATTGAAAGGAAAATCTCTAAAAGTTTGGCTTGCTCAGAGTTAAGTATCACCTAGTGGAGTAAATCAATGGTCTAGTTCAAGTTGCCTCTTTACCACTTTGCCCATGCTCATGCAGGCATGTTTAGTCTAGTCGTATCCAACTTTTTGCGACCCTTTCAACTGTAGCCCACCAGGGTCCTCTGACAATGGGATTTCCCAGGCAAGAATACTGGAGTTGGTTGCCATTTCCTTCTCCAAGGGATCTGCCTGACCCGGGGATCAATTGCGCATCTTCTGTGTCTCCTGCATTGCAGGTGGATTCTTTACGCACTGAACCATCTTTAACACTCTATTTCTTGTCATTTTTCCCCCAGGGTGGATTCTGTCCTGCCTGCATATCATTTCTATAGGCTGCATGGTCCCCGCTCCTGACCCCACGAGCATCTGTTCATGGCATTGGATACATCTCCTCAGCAACAAATTGCAGACACAGCATACTTTACACCATAACCACATAAGTAAGCGATTTTAAAAAACACATTTCCTCAAAGTCCATGTGAAGTACAGATGAACTTTGGCTGTCAACATGAAGCCTTTGCCATCACAGCACCAGGACAGTTTAGACACGGGTTTTCAAGTATCTCTTTCACTTTCTCTTCTATCTCTTTCATGTTTGCCCCTCTCAGTGAGCAATTTATGTGGCTCTTCCCAGAAAAGGGCTGTTTGAAGTAAAGAGGAATTTTAGTTTTTGGAAAAATCCCTTTCAGGTTTAAAATTTGGTAAATTTGTCAAGCTTCATTCATGAACATGAAAGTTACAGATGTCCAGGGCAAAGACAATCAAATGTTGTCCTCCACCTCTTCTTCCTAGCCGTCTCTAAGAGGGGTAACTTCACATAGTAACAAGCCCTAGAATTAGCAATACAGCCTTGAGAGGTTGCCAGAAAGTTTCATTTCCTCTTTATCAGCATGTTGCAAAGATCATTTTCTTTTCCTTGTGTTACCAGTAACTGAGTTTTTCGCAATGTCGAAAAGCAATTGGAGGGTGAGTTTATCTAAGACATTGAATTGCAAAAAGAAAAAGCATAAAAGTCACATGTATATCATCTTATCTCCTTTTAAAAAAATCTAAAATAAAACAATGTAAAATTATATATATATATATATATATATGAACATATGCCCATACTGCCTAGATTAAATTCTTGGCTGGCAGCGAGTTCTCATCATATTGATTGCTAGAAAAGGAGGTCACTTTTACTTTTGTTCAGGTCTTTCATCAGCTCTTTTGTTCAGTCAGCTTTGCTATGATGGTTATTAAATACAAACACATTTATCTCATGGCCAATATCCTCAGGAGAAAACAAGTACCTTTCTGTGTGGTTTTGAAGACCTTTTGTGTTGCTGCTGTTCTAGCCCGTTCCTCTCACTCCTAGCCTGCCCCTCTGCTTCAGCGCTGTGGGGACTAGTCCCTGCACTGCGGCCTCCCTCACCTGGGCCCCTGGGCTTGCTGAGTCCTGTTTGTAGAACAGCCATAGGATTTTCTCCCTTTCTTCTTTTTCCTCTTCGTCTCTACGTATCCCTCCCCACCTCACCTGGTTAGCATTTAGCATTCTTTTAAGGTTTCAGATTTGTATAATCTCCTTCACAAACCAAAGTATTTTCCCCACCTCCAGCTTTGTGAGTGCGTGTGTGTGTGTGAGAGAGAGCGGTGTGTGTGCATGTGTGTGTATGAGTGTGTATATGTGTGTGAGTGTGTGTGTGTGTGGACCAGGTGGCCCTAGAACACCCTGTCCTCTCACAGAAGGTTTTCTATCATAGCCACGCCCGATCTCTTAGTCTCTGCTAATCAAAAAGTTGAAAATTACCATGTGCTGCTCACTGGTTCCTACCAGCACTAATTTCAGAGCATGGGAAAGAGATCCTAATTAAACACTTGCCTAATGAAGGTATATCTCATGCTGAAAATTTTATCAGCGAGATCCCCAGTTCTTGTAAATATCTTAAAAAACTGCCAAATTGGTGTTAGAGAAAAAACTTTTCAGAGTGGTTGGTGGAGAGAGGAAAATACCCAACAAAGCAGTGGGATGATAAAGTGCAGAGAGCTATGCTATGCTGTGATAATACAATGACAGTAAATATACATACTGCCAGAATTTATGGAAATATATTATGATAATGTGTAATAATGTACTATAGTATAATATAAAATGAAATCCTTGAGCTCAATCATCATAAAATTGCTTTTGTATATATAATTTTGAATAAAGTAAAACCAAAGCTTATTATTAACATTATAAGGTCGTATGATGCACACTTTATTTAATATATTTCTAGAAAAGTAAAAAAGACACATCAATGACCTATGCAGATATAATATTGTGCACATTTTCTTTAAAATGTTTAATTTGTGACTTATGACCAGTATATATTTAAATCAAGTTCAGACATTGTAGAAAGTTTCATTTAGTAATCACTGAATAATTTCAATGCATATAAAACGTTAACCCTATAACCAAAATTAGCTTTCCTGTTCAGGATCCTGATTGCAAACTTAGGAAAATAGTGAACTTTGGGAGGTTTTGAACCATAAGGATCGAAATCAAAGAATATCAGGATGGATGAACTCTGTAATGCTCAAGTGGACTGATGTTTGGACTGTACACTGCTGAACTACAAAGAAGAAGAAGCAAGCACAATTTCACACTCAATTAAACAAATGTGAATCAGTGACATCTAATGCTTTCAATTACTTCCTTACACACTAAACTGTTCCCAACTTCATAGATAAAGTATATTAGAGTATCTTTATAGTGAAGATTATTTTTCTTCTAAAACTTGGAATTTAAAAAGTGCTATCGCAATATACTTTATAGTCACAAAAATATTCAGAACTCAAGAACACATTATTTGAACACTTTGTTATGTAATTTTAAAAACTGATTCAAATAAATCCACATTTAAATTTCAAAGTGGCTGAATGCTTCACTAAATATGGCAATGCAGAAATTTTTAGACTTTATTTATAGTCCCCTCTCTATTATGTTTGCATGTGTGGGTTTATGTGAATGCTATATTTCAGTAAGTGTAGCCCACCTGATTTGATTTCAGTTTGACACTTCTCATTTATTTAAGGAAGGGAAACTCTTCAGGCTTGTTTGCAAAATTTCCTTTTGGGGGCTTGTGTTTCTGAAATTGATCTTCCCAGGTGGCATGAGTGGCAAAGAACCATCTGCCGGCTCAGGAGGTGGAAGAGAAGTGGGTTCAATACCAGCGTCCAGAAGATCCTCTGGTAAAGGGTATGGTAATCCCTTCCAGTATTCTTGCTTGGAGAATCCCATGGACAGAGGAGCCTGGCAGTCCACAGTCCATAGGGTCTCGAAGAGTCGGACACGACAGAGGCAACTTAGTACATTCCTGAAATTATGGTCAAATAGGTTGCTACTTTTGCTTCAGAACGTGTAATGTGCAATGGCCTGCGTCTTACTGTTCTATTCCCATCAAGTGTTTACTAGAGAAGTTTTTTTTTTCTATTTTTTCGATCTGATGAAATTAAGCCACACATAGTTTAGCCATATTTATAATAATGTGAAGTAATTTTTGTCATTTGCATTGTCTTTTATGTCATGCTGCCATCTTGTGGCCACTTAGTCAACTTAAAAAATACATTCCAGGCAAGTGTAATAGAATGACCCCCAAAGCATTACATAGGATAACTTCCAACATCATGGAAGATATTGACTCTCTAAAGGATGACCCTCTTAACTATCTCTCAGGGATGAAGCGATATTAGTTCTTTATGGCTTTTAAAATTTTAGGAAGCCTAAATTTTTTTCTGAAAATTTGCCTGAGAATTTCTTTACATTTTTTCCATAAATTTATATTCCCAGGTGACTCAATGGTAAAGAATCTGCCTGCGATGCAGGAGATGCAGGCTTGATCCCACAGTTGGGAAGATCCCCTGGAGAAAGAAATGGCAACTCACTCAGGTATTCTTGCCTAGGAAATCCCATGGAGCCCGGAGGACTATAGTCCATGGGGGTCGCAGCCACTGATATTGTTACTGTCTCCTTAGTTATGCCTTTTTCATTTCTCTTTCATAGTAAAAGCAAGATATTGCACACAGCCCATTGTCAATATACATGAAACATTTTCACACCCCTTTATTCCGAGATAGGGATGGGGGGATGGGAACTTTGAGTACAAAGTCGACTCTCCGGAAATGCCTGACCCTGCTCCCACATAAGATTTTGTCCACCCAGCTTTGGATCCTGGTCAACCATGACATACTTTCTATCCAGCTGCTGCTCACTCACATTCTGGTTTAGTCATTGGTCATTGCTTCCTGACTTTCCCCTACAATGAAGGGTGCTTTGTAGGAGGTTCAGCTTCAACTTCATTTCAGCCTTCATGGTCTCCCAGCTCTCCTAAGGGGAAACAGTGGGTATAGTGGGGGAGTTTTATCCCATTATCCAAAATATTTAAAGAGCTTTCTGCTTTTAGCTTAGTCAAAGGTGCATCTAAACCCAATAATATTCATTTTTAAAACACAGTGCCTATCCTAAGTATAGTCAACACAATACTCACTAACATTTTGTCATTTGGGGGAAGCAGGATTCTAATTAAGATATATTCGATACACTTTATGCAAACAAAAAGATTACCTCAGCTGTTCTGCTTACAAGTGTCAATTCATAATATTTTTATTGTGTTCTGAAATCTTGTTTTATATTAATTAGAACAATAGCTAATGTTCATATTCACCAGGTGATGCTTTGAGATATTCACGTATACTAATTCAGAGGTTAGGCTATGTTCTTATTTCTATTTCCCAGATTGAGAAATAAGGCACAGAGAGATTCATTACTTCTTCCAGAATCACAGAGCCCATGAGTGTTTGAACTCAGGAAGTCTGGTTCCACCTTCCCTGGTGGTTTTAGTGGTAAAGAATCTGCCTCCCGATGCAGGAGGCATAAGAGACCCCGGTTTGATCTCTGGGTCTGGAAGATCCCCTGGAGGAGGCATGACAATTCACTCCAGTATTCTTGCCTGGAGAATCCCACAGACAGAGGAGCCTGGCAGACTGAGGTCCACAGTGCCCCACTGAGTCAGACGTGGCTGAACTGACTTGGCACACATGCACGGGCTAGCTCCAGAGTGCCTCTCCATGCGTATAAACGTTATCCTCCTTCTGATGCCTTTATGTTGCTAACTCTATTCCTTTTCACAATTCTTTTGCTGGCTTGAGTTAGTGTTGAAAATTTGGCTCTGAAAGACCAAGCCACTCGGTGGGTTTCTCTGAAATGGTCATCAACAGATTGTTTTATCCACACTTAGATGGATTCATGACCCATCAGTATGACTGAGAAATGCCTTATGAGGTGACATTTGATCATTAGAAAACTCAAGACACATAAAAAGGAACATCGTTTTAATTTGTCACATTTATTTTTATGTTTCCTTAATGCCCTGCTTTATGAAGATATTTTATTTACTCTGTTGATGGTAGCTTTCTTTAAAATTTAGTCTAAGTGTATGACATTATTCCTCATATTTGATATTTGAGCTTTTAATAAATAGTGGAATAAATCTACTTAAATGCTTGTTTTTTATGAATTTTAAGAGAGATTTCGTTTAAAAAGTAAATTCAGTGTGGAAGGAATTGCTTATTCTCCAGGAAGTGTGACCAGTGGAATAGCCTACGAGAACCCAAGTGAAGTCAGACCCACTCCTGCCTCTCAGACTTGACAGGCTTGAGGTGCTCTGATTTGGTCAAGGGAGGCCTGAGGGGAGGAGGGGAGGTGGGCCTCACTTCAACGTGCCATCCGGTTTCTTGAGTGCCAGGGCAGACTTTTAGGAGAACGCTGTCATGGTCAGAGACTTTCATGAAGAATTTCTGAGTCCTTGAGCCTTGAAGGCTTGGCTTTGTGTCAAGATCACCAACAGCTGTCTGGCATTAGGGCAGAGACCACCAAGGCCCAAAGGGCTGAGCAACAAGATCTGTCGTGGGCTGTGAGAACGAGATGCTTTCAGTAAAAGGTGGATAGAATGCCCCTAGGGTATGACCTTGAGGTTCACATTCTGATGGCACCGTGAGTGGCATGAGGATGCCAGAGAAGGGTTTTAAGGATACTAGCTTTAACAAGGAGGAATCCTGAACAGGAGAGGTAAGTGTCATGGATGTTTATGGACTGGTTTGTGAAAGCAGGTTAGGTATGCATCTGAGAGATTCCCAGGCACGTTTGAAGATGGTGAAACATAGACTAGAGTGGCGAATGTGACATGAACTCTTACTTTTCCACTGATTCGGGGAGTCATGTTGCCATTCTGAATAAAAGATACTTCTCGTCTTCCTGGCAAGCTCAGTGTGGCCATGTCCCTTAATACTGGACAAGATGAATTATGTGAGGCTTCTGGAAATATTCTTTTTTTTTTTTTTTTCTGGAGGAAGCTTTTGAAATTTCTCTCTTGACATGAAAGATGAACTTGATGGCAGGAACTTCAGCAGTCATCTTGAAACATGAGGTAATCTTAGATGAAAGAAGTCAAACACAGATTGTGAGAGAGAAGTTCCAGAGTCTCTTATGAATACAATGTTTGACCTATCTTTCTTGAACTGCCTAACTCTGAGCTGCTTTTAAATGAGTAAATGATCATAATCATTACTGATTAGTTTAAAGAGGATCCCTAATATAAAAGTTGGAAAATAAGGAATCAATCTGATTAATAAAATATCCTGTGTATCAACAACCGAATCAAGCATGACTGTGTTTTGACTATAAGTTTAATATACAATAATTAGACTTCAAGTCATAAAATTGGCTTGGAGAGAAGGTATCATTTAAACAGCAAGTACTGAGACCTTTATATAAACAATGCCCTTGCAGACATGATAGGTTTAGACAAAGAACTGAATACCACTTGGTGCCTGCTCCCAGGATCACACTTCTGTCGGAAGAAAGATGTGCATTTCATAAAAAATATAAAGTGAATTTTAAAAATTAAAGTTTTTTTTTTTACAGTAGTTTTTGGTTTATGGCAAATTGAGAGAAAGACACAGAGATTTCCCATGTATACCCTGCTCCTACACATGCATAACCTCCCCCCATCAACCCCCTCCTCCCCCAGTGTGATATGTTTGTTATGACTGAGGAATCTGTATTAACTAATCACACTCACCCAGAGAACATGGTTTACATTAATGTTCGCTCTTGCACTCTTGCTACTGTATATTCTATAAGTTTGGACAAATGTATAATGACATGTCTCCACCATTATAGCATTATACAGAGTAGTTTTGTTGCCCTAGACATCCTCTGTCCTCCGCCTTTTAAAATAATTTTAAAAGTGCTGTTAATGTACAAAGAAGTTCTTAAGTAATGATTGGGAATCTCAAGCACTGAGACACACTGGCATCTCATTTATATAAATATACAGTGTGTAATGTGTCCTTGGCTTGTCTTCTTGACAATATCAAGATATTAGTGTCTCTGTAAATCTTTGGCTGTACACAAGCCAGGCCTTTTTAAAAATTCATGAAACAGGCTGTAATGCATTCCCTGGCCTAACACCAGGATATTGTTTTTTATTAGGTAGTCAGTTGATTGATATATTTAGTTTCCAGACATAGTACAGTACCCTTTACAAAAGTCCAGTGCTATGATCACTAAGCTATTAGTAATATATGATTGAATGAGACTGAACAAGATGTTTGCAAGCACAAAAATGACTGTGTCATTCTCAGACAAAATTTCTGAGCAGAATTAGGAATGAAATTATTTTGAAGTATTGGACTACTTAAAAGAGAAGAAGTGATCACTATAAACTAACATCAGTTGGCTAAGTATAAGATTTACCAAAAGCAATTTATATCCTGTTAGATAAGGTGAATGAAGGACTCACGAGTATGTCATTTGCGGCAAGCCATTGTCAAAGTTTTTCTCTCTTCAGTAGGAAACATTGAAACAATTCAAGCTAGATGATGATAGCAATCAGAAGGATTTAACATCTAAAGAACTGATTCCTGATTTCTTAAAGCCTCGTATCTTTCTCTATTAGTTATCGTTTCTCATCTAGGTGCATGCAGGGGCAAGGCAAATTGTGAACAGTGACGTATAGGAAGACCTAAAGGGAGTGCTCAGGTGGCTCAGCAGCAGAAAATCTGCCTGCAGTGCAGGAGGTCTCAATTTGATCCCTGGGTTGGGAAGATCCCCTGGAGAAGTGTCAAGCCAATCCAGTATACTTGCTCCAGACATCTCACGGACAAAGGAGCTTGGTAGACTCCAATCCAAGGGGTCACAAAGAGTCAGATAGGACTGAGCAACTAAACAACAACAGTGGAAGCAGAAACATTTTGCACACGTGAAGAGGTAAGAGTTTACACAAGTAGCTCCGAATACAGTGATGCTTATTCAACGGAACACTTTCCTTTTATTTATATATGATTAAATCTGACCAGACGACTTAAAAACAATAACATCAAGTCACAAAAATCACTTAAAACTTGGGTTTTGTGTATTTCTACATTTCTGTAAGGTTTTATTAAGATGACATTTGAGTCACCAATGGCACTTGTAAAGTGCTATTCATTCTGAATCCCAAATGACCTCTATAATATTGAATTGCAAGAGCCATGATTAGTGATGGAAAACTCTGATTTCTGGACAATGGAATTTGCTTCTGTTTCTAGATATTTGAAATGAAGCTTTATAATTTAAAGAAACTAGCACACTTTTGACTGACATTTGGATTCAAAAGCACATTCTTTTTTATTTTTTCTGATTAAAGACAAAAGTATTTAAGATTAATCTCAGAAAACTATTCTTGGTTAAAAATTATTATTGTCTATATATTTCACTACGAAGTTTACTAAAACTTATACAATGTTATATGTCAGTTATATCTCAGTAAAACTGGGGGCAAAGGGTGTTTATTGTAATTTTTAACCTGGTCAGACTCGTTATGTATGATTCTGATTGTGGTTTTCCATTTGTCTTCCAGCTATATATTCCTTTTACTACCTCATTAAAACAATACAATATTAAAATTGGATCCTTGTCACAATTTTATTTTCTCGTTTTGTCATTATGGTTAAACCAAACTTTTACGTCTAGTTCATAATAAACATTTTATTTTTTCTTCTCTCCTGGGGCCTAATCTATTTTATTTCTCATTTCATTTGCAATATTGGCCTTCTCTTTCTTTGGAGATACAAATAAAAATTTTTCAAGTGATTTGTGTAAAAATAATTTTGAGGCCAAGTTATGTTTTTCTTTTCCAAATCTTTTTCTTCTGTATTTTCCTTCATGGGCATAAGCTCTACAAGGAAAGGCTTTTGTAGAGTAATGTTTTTCTCCAATAGAGTCAGATTTTTTTCTATCCTGTAGCAATTTGGGTGTTATTTATTATTTATTGTGTCTATGATTTATTAAATAAATTAAATGGTGAATAAATTGAAAGAAGAGGAAACTTTAAAATTTTTGCTTTTCACAAAGAAGGGACTGATTTAACTGTGCAATCAGCAAATAATTTTGTGATTAATATAACATTATATGATTACACCCAAGCATCTCTTAGAAGCCCATGACTTTGTGAAGTTTAAGAAATTCTATTAGTTATAGGAACAAAATTAGTTGCAATATAGAACTGTAATGTATCAAGAAGGAAGGCTTAGAAATAGGCATTAAAATAAGTTGTAAGAATCAGCCTTTAATTCACAGAAATGCAAAATGATTTTCTCATTATATAACACAATCAGATTTTTTTCAAGTATCTCTTTTCTTTAAAAAAAGTTTCTTCCTTAATTTTCAAATTTTATTTTACTTTGAAAGGCAGTGTGTGTGGGAAGAGAAATAGATTTTAACCCAATTAGGGAATGTTCTTAATGAAATTATATATTCTGGTGGAGAAACTGATTTAAAGTTTGTAATAGTTTAACTTAAACCCTGACTTCAGTAAAAGGTAATTCTCTGTAATTCCTAAGTACATATTAAATAAACTTTTAGTAAAGCAAGAAAAATCTGAATTTTTGCCCAATCTTATGCTTTTCCTCTCTGTCTAGATTAATGTTTACCAAGATAAATCTGATATTTCTCATAGAACAGATAAACTGTAACCCCTGTGAATGCGCATTCTTTCTCTAATAAGACAATGGGCTATCACACCTTCCTTCTGCAGCCCTGCCTGCCCCGCCCAGGACGGGTTCACACCTACATGTTGAGTTGTGTTAACTTCGCCTTTGATTCCCAAAATAGCACACGGTGTCTGAGCTTGTGGTACAAGGCTTTGCCATTTCCAAAAGGCCTGCATTTCCATGGAAACCAGACAGGCAGAAAAGAAAGGATAAGTGCATGAAATCATTCTGTGCTTAGAAACAAAGCTGAACACAGACCAGAGGCCTCATCTGAATTCAGCCTGTGAGAACCAGGACCCACGGTGACCCTGGGCTGCCTAAGGAAAACTTGCTCCCTGCTGGCTTCAGCCCATGGGAAAACATCTCTTCTTCTCACTGGAGATGTTTTAAAGGCTAGAAAGGCAGGATTTGAGATCCTAGAGCCCGGATTATTTCTACCTTCTGCTCCTCTTTGGTAAACTGAAGTTCACATTTCCATTCTATAAAATGTAAAATCTTTTTTATTTTGTTTTATTTTTTAAATTAATTAATCTATTTTAATTGGAGGATAATTACAACATTGTGGTGGATTTTGCCATACATCAACATGAGTCAGCCACGGGTGCTACTGTCCCCCCATCCTGAACCCCCTTTCCACCTCCCTCTCCACCCCATCCCATCCGTCTGGGTTGTTTCAGAGCACTGGCTTTGAGTGCCCTGCTCCATGTGTCAAACTTGCACTGGTCACCTGTTTTACGTATGGTAATATACATGTTCCGATGCTATTCTCTCAAATCATTCCACCCTCGCCTTCTCCCACATAGTCCATAAGTCTATTCTTTACATCTGTGTCTCTTTTGCTGCCTTGCATATAGGTTCATCGTTACCGTCTTCTGAGGGCTTATCATCTCAAACAAATGTTCAATGTTACTTAAATCTGAAAACTGATGAACGATGCCTTGACATCTTTAGGGAATGTTATGCTAAATGAAAGATGCTTGCTCACTATAACTTAGTTAAGCAATGGATATTTATCAAATGTCTACAGAAGACTTATTATTGACAAGCAGAAAAATGTCTTCTAGTGAGAAACTAAACAACTGTAGATCCAGGAAAGAAAACTGTGCCCATCTCTACCCTCAGAGCTTCCTAGAGGAGTATGAAATTTTGATTTAACTGATATGGAACATACTACTAAAACTATGTGTATATTATGGAATTTAAGTTGGTTCTATTTGTTTGTGAAAAACACCTATTTGTCATTAAGAGAGAAAAAACAAAAATAAAGCTTACCATGGTTACACTAAATAACAGGGGCTCCTGTTCTTGTGTCTACCTGGTCTCCAGATGCTAGCATTTTGGTCACTTCATCTGGATGATAAGACACAGAATTTCCAGAGAAGAGACTGCAGATGTGGGTTGGGGTCATTCAGTTCAGGTTTTTCTCTTTAGACATATCTGATGTTAAAGGATTAGTTGAAAGCATAATAAAATTATTAATCTGTGTGTGAGCAAGTAAGTTATTCTTTTCTGGTGTGGGACAATTATGAATTTGACAGGGCTATTTTGCCACCAGAATTTAGGTATTATAGCTATGTTAACCTAATTGAACAAGAAGGTCATTGAAATGAAATGGAACTAATTACAAACAGCCAATGAGGCCTTAAGCTACAGCCAATCAAATAATATTTCTTTGCTTCAACACCATCTCTACATGGTTTTCCCCTAGCTCCTCACAGTGGAACACTTATAATCACTTCCAGTTTGATGTGTGATCTGAATTAATTTTGCTCAAATGAAATAAAAGTTTTTAATACCCAGCAAGTAAAGTTCTCATATATGACATGAAAAGTCTCAACTCCAAAAAGGAAAAGTCAAAGAAGAAAAACTTGGTCCAGAGCAGAGGTTAATCTGGGAGATCTATGTGTGTGTCACTCAATTTGAACTTTCCTCCAGTTTTTTTGGACTTGTGCAAGATTCTTACATATCAGAGGGTCCAGTAAACGATGAGAAGTATAAAAGAACTGCACCAGATAAAGCTCAAAGAGTGGAGGATGGGTCCTGAGAAAGAAGATAATAGCATAAATTGTACTGGAGAGAATTCTATCCAACCTGTCATAGTATTTTTGTAGTAGTTTAGTGAGTAGAATGGAAGACAAGACTTATATATGACATTTCAGAGACTGGTACCATAATGAAAATAAAAAAAATCATGTCCATATTGGAGAGTGAGAGGGCAGAATGTACATCCATTTAAAGAACACAATGTAAGACATTTGAACAATCACAAATGATGAGAAAGTGAACATTTGAACCTGAAGTCTCTGAAATTCTCTGGGTACAGGAGATAGTAGTTTGTTGTTTTCATCCTTATGGTGGTGATGTGACATTATTAAGTACTTGCTGTTAATCCCTGTGAATCGTTAACTCTGCTGCAACCTGCTGCTCCCTGAGAAAGTGTCAAGTAAACTAGAGAAAAAAGATATAAATCATCGGATTTTAATTTTAATAAAGCTTCGCCATGCACAAGGTTTCCCTGGTAGATTAACTGGTAAAGAATCTGCCTGCAATGCAGGAGACCCTGGTTTGAGTCCTGGCTCAAAGATCCAATGGAGAAGCAATAGGCTACCCATTCCAGTATTCTTGGGCTTCCCTGGTGGCTCAGATGGTAAAGAGTCCTCCTGCCTTGTGGGAGGCCTGGATTCAATGCCTGAGTTGGGAAGACCCCCTGTAGGAGGGCATGGCAACCCACTCCAGCATTCTTGCCTGGATAATACCCATGGACAGGGAAGCCTGGTGGATGTGCAATGATTTCTTATAGCAGTCATCGGTGTTCATATATTGTCATCATCATCATCAACATCATCATATTTTCCACCAGATTTGTTCCTGGAAACACAAGTGTGCTGGAGAAGAGAATCTAAGCCAAGATGGAAGAGCAATCCTTACAAATAGATTTGACTCAAAAACCTTGTTTGGAAACTAGTTTACTGATTTAAAAAAAAAAAGACAAGTTTAATTTTAATGTTAAATTTAAATTTTATTTAAAATTCAATTTTACTTAAATTTAAATTTAATTAGTATAGCATATAATGGTAGAACATTTGATCTTCTAAACAGTGACAAAACTCAAAATTAATACTAAATTAAATATTAAAGGAATTTTTAAAGCATGGTAAATTTCGCCAACACATATAAACTTGTAGCAGTGTCCCTGGGCATCACAGCAAGCATCTACATTGCTGTTTTTATATTGGTTAAGAACAGTATGTGAAGGTTCTCTATCTTCAAACAAGCTTTTCTATTTTTTTTGGGGGGGGGAATTCTTTTTTATTAGAATATAATTGCTTTACAATGTTCTGTAAGTTTCTGCTATACATTAAGTAAATCAACTGTAAGCATACATGCCCACTTCCCCTTGGACCTCTCTCCTACCCCTACCCCCATCCCACCCATCTAGGTCATTAAAAAGAATTATTCTGTAACACCAAGACTGTGATATTACTGATACAAAGTTTTTTTTTTTAACCATCTGTTCTTTATTGACAAAGCTATGAAAGTGTCATAAACAGAATTTGGCTATATTGTTTCCATAATTTAAAAACATGCCCCAAGCTAAATAGGTAGCAAAATGTTCTAAAATAGATTTAAATATTTAACATAGTTTTATAGAAAGAAAAAGTCAATTAAATATTAAAGAATTTAAAAAAAATACTTACCAATTTTATTTTCCAATTTAAAAATGTAGATGTTTGCCCCAGAGTCATGACATAGTATTTTAAGTGATGACTTCTAACAGCTCTATTTTTGACACATGCCAAATGTTATAAGTGCAGTGTTTCCTCTACATAGGAGCTATGTGGTATAAAAGGCATTAGAGTTGATCTTTGAAGTGCAAGTTCCATGACCTGGTCATGAGGCTGACCACTTAGAGGCATGTCACATTTCCCTTCCCAGCTAAACTGAAATACACCGACTTCTTGGGGTTAGTTGGTCATTTGAATAAGAATATATATTAGGACAATTATTTAACACAATATTACTTAAATGTTTTTATTAATCTATATATTTTGTTAATATTAAAATATCTAATATGTTTCTACAAATCAGTAGATTAGTATATATGGATATGCCATATATTTATCTGGTAGCTACTGATTAATTTAGCTAGTATATATTTTTATAAATAACTTTTAAGTTATTTCAGAATTTTTTCAAATGATTTCTTTTATTTTAATTTAGGAGACCTGGGTTCGATCCCTGAGTAAGATCCCCTGGAGAAGGGAAAGGCTACTCACTCCAGTATTCTGGCCTAGAGAATTCCATGGACTGTATAGTCCATGGGGTCACAGAGAGTCAGACACAACTGAGTGACTTTCACTTCACTTATCAACTTTTTAAAGCTTCTACTTTTTTTTTTTTTTTTTGGTATTAGAATTGTCTAACTTGGCTTGCTCTCAAAAACATGACTGCTATGTCTCATTCTTTTCTTTATCTTTCTTGAGTTTGGTGTATATGATTTGCTAATTTTCAGCACCTGCCCTAAGAAATTATCTTTTCATTCTTAAAGCTATGTTCCCTTAAACTAAACTTTATAGAACTGGAAGAGATCATGAAGAAGGAAAAATGGCAGCATGCTTTGGTGATCATTTATATCCTGTAATGTATCAACACAGTCAACTTTCTTGTTCAACTAATCATACTGTTATATTAATATTAAGGCAAGAAATATCCAATTGTCTGATTTTTGAATCTCATGTCTTAATTATGTATGGAAACTCAGGAAAATTCATTTTTCTTTCTGCTTTATAAACAGAGATAACCTCTCTTTTTATATTTATTGCTAAAGGAAGAGTTTGGTTGTTCAGCAGATGTCACTAGAAGGCTGTCACACTGTCATTTTATGTTTGAATAGTCTTACTAGCAAAGCCGAAATACTGATGTTTTCAGTTGCTTTAAAGTTAGACATATTTTAATGTGTCAATTTTAAGTGAAAATAGAAAAGAAAACGTGTCTTTCAAGTAAAACTAATTATTTAAGATAAAGAAACACAATTAATACACTATCATTATGGTATTTCTTGGATGGCATTAAATGTGTATTAACATAATGCAAATCCCAATTAAATGATCATAGAAACTCAAGCTGATCAACAAGACTTAGTAAACAGTGAAAAGTAGATTCAATGTCTTGTTCTCTGTCATGTTATTAAAGAAACCTCTGTTGACATATTTGCTATTTCCAAACTCTGCCATGAGAAAAAAGACACGCCTCGTCTGTTGGGCTTTTTGGTGAAGAACAGGTAATTCATGGAAACAGCAGATCGACTCTGCAGTCCTTTATCTTCAGGAAATTCTCCTTAGATGTTGACTTTCATATTGCTATCTCCATTTAACATTCCTCTTTAATTTTGTTACTCGTCACTATCTTAGGTTTTCATAGAGGTCCCAGTCAACAGGTTCTCTGGGGTGGTTCCAATCTTCTCATTTTAGTGATCTGAAACACATGTGCACTCCGTGGACTGTTCCTTATCATTCTCCTTGGTTTATTCTCCCAGACAAGCATTCTCAGTTCTTGAGTTCTTTCATTCTTCTTCTTACTTTTAATGTCTCTTTGTCATCTAGTTTCTGCTCTATGAGTTCAAATTGAATTGATTTATTTTTTCCATTAATAATAATAAAAGTAGCTGAATGTTGGCTGTGTTCTAGCCTCATTCCACAGCTCAGGTAGCTACCTCACTGCTATTTGTTGTTCCATCGCTCAGTCATATCTGACTCTTTGCAACCCCATGGACCACAGCACACCAGGCTTCCCTGTCCTTCGCTATCTCCCAGAGTTTGCTCAGATTCATTTCTATTGAGTCGATGATGCCTTCCAACCATCTCATCCTCAGTCTCCCTCTTTCTTCTCCTGCCCTCAAACTTTCCCAGCATCAGGGATTTACCAATGATTCTGCTCTTCACATCGAGTGGCCAAAGTATTGGAGCTTTAGCTTCAGCATCAGTTCTTCTAATGAATATTCTCAATCCTTTAGGACTGACAGGTTTGATCTCCTTGCAGTGCCAGGGACTCTCAAGGGTCTTCTCCAACACGACATTTTGAAACATCAATTTTTCGATGCTCACTTTCTTTATGTTCCAGTTCTCACTTCTATACATGACTACTGGAAAAACCATAGCTTTGACTATATGGGCCTTTGTCAACAAAGTGATGTCTTTGCTTTTTAATACGCTGTCTAGGTTGGTCATAGCATTCCTTCTAAGGAGCAAGTGTCTTTTAATTTCATGGCTGCAGTCAGTATCTGCAATGATTTTGGAGCCCAAGAAAATAAAACCTGTTACTGCTTCACCATTTTCCCCACGCTCCTTTAAATGCCTTATTAGCTTGCGTAGGCCCACTGTGCTCCTATCTTGGTGCGCAGCACTGCATACATACTTACAAAATTACTCACCTGAGGTCCAGTGCAAATACTCCTTGTCTGGTTTATCTCGTGAGTAGCTCTGTCCCAGGATTCAAGATTATTGTTATCCTGACACAGTTACACTCAACAGCTGCTTCCTAATGTCTCCAGGGAAAACAAAGAAACAATGAAGGCAAGGTGGGCCAGAAATGGGTCAAAATCTTGACCATCTTACTCACCACCTCCTCTCACCATTCATTAGCCAGAAAATATCAAATATCTCTGCTTCTCAGAGGACTGAGAAATTCAATGCAAATTACATTTCCCTCTTCGTATTTCTAGATTTTTGTATTGTAAAGCACACAATGAAAAAACAATAGTCAACTTTCCTCATGACACTTTAAAAACTATTCATTGTCCTACCCAAAATACAAAATAATAGGTTTTATGCTACCTATTTTAAGATTTTAAGATATAAACAATAGCATTCATTATAGTTCAAACCTGCTAAAAAGTGGAAATTATCAAAATATATTCTAGAAAAGTTAGTGCTAAAATGAATTACTATAAAATATTCCTTATCTACTAAAATTTTCTATTAAATACATATTGAATTTATAATTTATAATTGAATAAATTCCTCTAGTAGACTGAGTAGTAGTTTTGGGTTTGAAATGTGATAATATAGTTACATTTGTACAGTCTATTATGGTGATCATGCTGACCTCACCGGGGACACAATTTTGTCAGCAATTATTTCTTATGGACATGAATTTGAGCAAACTCCAGGAGATGGTGAAGCACAGAGGAATCTGATGTGCTGCAGTCCATGGGGTTGCAGAGTCAGAAAGGACTTAATGAATGAAAAACAACACAATACTTTTCTAAGTCATTCAGGCTTCTGTTGATCACACTGAGGCTCATTTTACTTCACTTTACCTCCTCTAGAATTTTATATATTTTTGCCTTTTTATTAGATTATTTATATGTATCAGAAATTGGCTGTACTATCATACCTCATTTTAAAATGATTTAAATTGCTAATGTTTGCCATAATAGGACCAAAAATATATACAATGATGCTTGATATCATTTAAATTAAATTTTCAGCTTGATAGTCATATCAATAATGTAATTTTAAATTCTATATATTTCTTGATAGAACTAAAAAAGCTGGGACATATATAACTTCATGGAAATTGTTTTACTTGATGTATATTTTAAAATATGTAGTTCTGTGCATCTGTTTTAAATAAGTTTGACTATATATGCCTACGTATATGTGTGTATATGTGCCATATATATATATATATATAGATAGATAGATAGATATGCTTACAGATAATAGAGCAACAGAGTTTATTAGTATTGTTTTCTCTCTATGTGTTAAAGAAAGTCAGCACTCATGGAGGACACTGCTTACTGCATTTTATGTATTATAAAAGAAATTGTCAAAAATATTCCTTTTTTCCCCCTAGTTCAGAAACATAAAACAATTTATAAACTATTATCTCTATGAAGAAAAATGAAGTGCTTGCTCTGTCTTGCTTTTAGCTGATTTTAGCTTAAGTGTATATCATATTGCTGATGTTGAACAGAAGATACTTTCTTTTAACTGCTCTAACTTGGATGGTCTCCCAAAAGAAAAATGGAAAGACCTAGATGCCCATCAACTGACGAATGGATAAGAAAGCTGTGGTACATATACACAATGGAATATTACTCAGCATTAAAAAAAAATTCATTTGAAGCAATTCTACTCAGATGGACGAAACTGGAGCCCATTATCCAGAGTGAAGTAAGCCAGAAGCAAAAACAACAATACAGTATATTAACGCATATATATGGAATTTAGAAAGACAGTAACGAGAACCCAACATGCGAGACAGCAAAAGGAACGCAGCTGTATAGAATAGACTCGTGGACTTTGTGGATGAGGGTAAGGGTGGGATGATATGGGAGAAGGGCACTGAAGCATGTTAATTTTCATATGTCTAATCAATCGCCAGCCCAGGACTGATGCTCGGGGCTGGTGCAGCGAGATTTCCCGGGGGGGGGGGGGGAAGACGGAGGGGGGTTGGGGGGGGGGAGGGGGAGGAAAACATAAAAAAATGGTGATATCATGACAATGTATGGCAAAAACAATTAAAAAAAATAAATAAAAATTAAAAAAATAAATAAAATAAAATTTAAAAAAAGAAAAAAAAAAAAAAGAAAGAAAGAAAAATGGAAAGAAAAGGCTTGCGATTTCCTATCCTGTGTAAGTCTGCTCTGCTTACAGAAGCCTGCAAGCTTGGTCCTGGCAATGGAGCAGTGTTCCTCATGCTCTCCTGAGGGCTTGTTGTCATGCAGGTGGGAAAACGGTGCGTCTCTCTGAGCCCTCTTCAGGAGAGTTGAACCCTCCCTCAGTTCATGGTGGGAATACATAGTCATTTTTCTGAAGCAGATCAAGCCAAAGAGAAGAAACTGAGCTCTTTTGACCTCAGTTCACATACTGTATGTACATGTATAAAAAAGTACTTTTGGAATGTCCATCTTCAAAACATCTACACAGATACAGATGTAGACAGATAAGAGACACATATCTGATGACAAAGGAATCATTTAAATATTGATGTGCATCCTTACCCATTTTCATATTTACCTTTTTTTTAATGTCTCCAGCATCAGAGGGTCAATTTGTTTCCCTAAATGTTTTTTTTTAATTTGTTTACTTTTTAATTGAACAATAGTTGCTTTACAGAATTTTGTTGTTTCCTCAACAACAAAATTTCTCAACATCAATCAGCCATCGGTATACATATATTTACTTTTAACAACTAATTCAGGCAACATAATTATGTCTGGTTAACTGATGAGAAGAACAGATACCATATACTCAAGATTAGAATTCATAAGTGGGAGAAATGGGATTTGAACCCAAGCCAGCAACTTCTCTACGATATACACTGAGTTATACTTTCAGGCTGAGTGGTATTCATGGGGCTACTTTCTAAGGGCTTCTCAGGTGACACCCGCCTGCCAATTCAGGAGACATAAGAGACGTGGGTTCCATCCCCGGGTCGGAAAGATCCCCTAGAGTAGGAAATGGCAACCTACTCTAGTACTCTGGCCTGGAAAATTTCATGGACAGAGGAGCCTGATGGGGCTACAATACATGGAGCTGCAAAGAGTCAGATGTGACTGAATACACACACAAGCCTCCCACACACACTTTGTAAACTGAATAGATTGAGATGCCCTGGGGAGGAATTATATGCACTTAAGAAAAGTATTATATTTCTGGAGGGCTGCCTATTCACAGTGAATCACTCATAGGAAGACAAAATTGATCCTTGATGGATACACTGATTCTTACATACTTTTCTTTAAAACAAAACGCAAGAAGAAACTTGAAAAGTTATAACACTCCAGTGTCACTTCTGAAATTACTTCTTCCAGAGGTAATATATCTATAAAGTACAAGAGTACAATAGTAATGCCTAGCAGAAATTGTTTTAGATTCTTGATGCTAGTAAAAACATTTGACTTTGTACACCTAAATCTCTTTAATTTTTGAAATAATCACCTTCAAAATTTGGATTTTAACTAAAAAAAATGAATTTAACAAATGTAACCAAGGGACCCAAGTATACATTTTTATTCAACCTATTTGTGTTTTACTATATACATAGATCAGTATGTATATATTATCTTCCCTGGTGGCTTACCTGGTGGCTCAGTGGTAAAGAATTCACCTGCCAAATAGGAGACAGGAGTTGGCTCTCTGGGTCAGGAAGATTTCCTGGAGAAGGAAATGGCAATGCACTCTAGAAGTCTTCTCTGGGAAATCCCACAGACAAAGGAGCCTGGCAGGCTGCCCTCCATGGGTCACGAAAGAGTCTGACACAACTTAAGAACTAAACAACAACAACAGATAAATATTTATTATATTTATAAAACTAAATAAATGATATTATACTTTTATTAATATGGAAGAGATCAGAAGACTAAATCAAACATGTTATTCAGGGATCTTTCATCTTCTAAGGAATTTTAAAATTATATTCTCTTGTTTTTAATTGTGTTTCAATAAAGAAGGAATTTATATTATGTGTACTCCAACAGAAATTAACATATAGCAGATTAGCTGTGGGCATGATCTATTAGCTTTGAGTTCTCAGATCTTTAGTAGAAGCTAGAAACTCAGGAAAGGAAACTTGTGGCCATCATAAGTCCACATCCTTGAAGTATAAGTGTGTTTGTTCATTCTAAACTAGAGTCAGAAAGATGAAAGGGCTAGTTTATGGAACATTTTCTTGCTTCTTATTCTCACAGAATATGAGTTTATCTGTCATATATTTATTCTTTTGTCCAGATAAATTGCAGCTCTAAGGAATTTATCATGGTAGTAGTTTCTAAAGCATATAGGGTCAAGTTATCTGACTTTGGAATATATCTCTAGAAGTGCATTCAAATCACCACATATGTCAGAAATCTAGAGAGTCATTAGAGACTGGAGCCATATACCATTTTACAAAGTGAAAGAAATTTCTGCAGAGAGGTAGAGGCTTGAGCAAAAGAAATGCTTCTGCTAACAGAGGCACTTGGGCAAAGAGATTCACTGTCTCCAGGTATATCCAAATGAACTAAAGCCCTATAAGAGAGTGTATCAGTCTTTATTTCTATTTTCAGAGTGTTCAAAGCTATGAACTGCTGAAATAGTATCCTGGCTCTATTATGTTTACATGCTAAGTTGCTTCCATTGTGTCTGACTCTGTGACTCTGGACTGTAGCCCACCAGGCTTCTCTGTCTGTGGGATTCTCCAGGCAAAAATATTGAAGTGGACTGGATTTCCCTTCTCCAGGGAATCTTCTCGACCCATGGATGGAATCCATGTCTCTTATGTCTCCTGTATTGGCATGTAGGTTCTTTACCACTAGCTCCACCTGGAAAGCCCTGGCTCTATTACAAATAATTACAAAACATAGGTACTCTTTATATATTAGAACTTACATCATTAGTGTCCTCTTTCAAGTAGAGTCTATAAATCTGACCTACAATGCCTATTTAAAATATTTAAACATTTTTTATATAGTTCATTTTAACAAAGCATGAAAACAATAGCTATGTATTTGGACATTATATTTGGATAATTAAGCAACTATAGTTGCTTAAGGGCTTTTTGAGCAGAAATATTTAGGTTTTACTTATTAGGTGAATCTTGATTGATAACTGTGAAATCAGAATAATGACATCTATCCATTAGATTCTTAAAGTGATGTTAATTTAATTCATTCATGAAAAATACATGGACTAGTTGTCAAAATGCAGATCCCTAGGCTCTGAGTCAGTCTTACTAAATCTAATGCTCTGTGAATAGAGATTTGCCATCTTAATTTAAAAGAACATGTTCTATGTAATTCTTATTAAAACACTGAAGCTTGATAATAATTGATATTTTTTCCTTTTTTCCTACTTTATGAAGCCTATGTAGCGTGTTTTTTTGCATCGTGGGACAAATTAACAACAACAAAAAACCCCTCACACTCAAAACAAAACAAACAAACAAACAAAAAACACTGAATTTTAAGAGCCTCTAGCTTATCCTATCTAGTAAGGTTGCAAACTATTTCATGTAATATTGGGAAAATGTTCCATGTTTAAATATATCTGGTGCAGATATCACACTTTATGAGATGTACATATGTAAGTAGTTTTCATCAATGATCAGGTTATATATTACTTGAATTAACATACCATAAAATATCATTATCATTTTAGGTACATACATAACAATCAAAGAAATAATTATGCTTGCTATTAACTTAACTCAATGTAAAGCTAATTTAAAATTTCAGAGATGGTTATTTAAAGTTTGAATTACTTGTAAAATTATCTTAATGTCTATTTTAAGGACTGAACTAATCCTTATGAAATGAATTTCAATGAATATTTATTGAATAGGTGAATAGGACAGAATTGGACATTATATTTTGCATTTTAACATGTTAAGCAAAAATATTTCCATGTGTTTCTATTAAAAGTTAGTAGTAAGTACTTCATTCTATTCCATAGTAAATTTATTTGTTGTTCTTTGAACTGTTTGACTGTCTGCCATTGGAGTTTTTACTAGGAGGACTATTGTTTAACATTTCATACTGAATTAGTGTAAGTCTCTGATAAAGAATATTAAATTTCTTCTCTTTATTCAATTTTAGGATTTTAAAAGGCTTAATGTTTACCTAGGAAAGTATCTCTCAACTTCCAGATGAGGTGTTTCTGCCTAGACCACTAGGATTTGCCACAAGGATGAGAGATTCATGGATACTGGTAAAGTTTTTATGACTGAAATGATGTTTGCAAACCTCAAAACAAGAGTACATCAATGAATGTGGACTTGGATCCAGTTATCCAATGTGAATTGGATCCATGTGCCTGCCAACTAAGGAAAATACAGAAAATGCAATCAGATTGGAAAAGGGTCAGATTGGAAACATTGCATTTGATTTTGGCAGCAGGAACAAACTCTTTGCAGCTTTCCCAAAGGCAAATGAGCTGCACTTGAGGACAATTGCTTTATGCACTAGGATTCTTATCTGTGGTGCTATTTAAATAAGAGTGGGCGTGGTTATCCGCAGAGTTCCTCTGAAAAAATTTCAGTTACTCGTGGCTCAAAGAGCTGACTTTGAAAGACAAAGTGTTAAGAAATTATGTCTCAGTGTTGAATTCAAGGAGAAAAAATATTTTGTCTGCTCTCTGTCCTTGCAGCATTATTTTCAAACTATTTTCCAGACACAGCCATTTATCTACCTGAGCAGCAGATTGCTCAAATAATTATAATTCATAATGTGGCCACAGGGTCTTTTAATCTTTTAATTGACTACTCTAGGAATTGTACATACATCAAAGGGTAACATTACAGGGAATAAAAATGCATCTTAACATAGAGATTGCATTTAAAAGATTGTTTTACTTTTTCTTCCTCCAGTACTTTCTCATTCTGACATCTAAAATTGCTTTTCTCCAACCTGTCGAGAGGTTCACATACAACGTAGTTAAATGACTTCCCTGGCATTTGAGGAACTGATGAACTTCAGTTTGTAATGAATTATAACATTAAAAAAAAAAAAAAAACCTACAGCCAAGATCCCCACATTCCAGAGTTTTGCTGGATTTTTTTTGCAAAATAAAGTTGAGTCTCTAAAGGTCCCAATTAAAATGGAAATAGAGAGAAAATGATTTTTCTCTTTGCTTTTATTCTGTGAACCTGTGAAATCATAAATGAAGTTTATAGAATTATTACATGGTTATAGTGCTTCACACTGCCTTCTTTAATTCCCCCCCACCCCCCAGGAGAAGCCTTGACACAGCTGAATAATCAAGCTGTTTCTGCTTTTCATGAACTTTCTGAGGAGTAAAAAATGGTAATCTTCTACAAATGTGAATTTGCTAAAAAAAGTTAATTCTGAAATTAATTTTGGTATATGAATGAATGAATAACTGAATCACAAGATTTTAAATCTTCAGTTCAGTTCAGTTGCTCAGTCGTGTCTGACTCTTTGTTACCCCATGGACTCAGCATACCAGGCTTCCATGTCCATCACCAACTCCTGGAGCTTACTCAAATTCATGTCCATAGAGTTGGTGATGCCATCCAATCATCTCATCCTCTGTCATCCCCTTCTCCTCCTGCCTTCAATCTTTCCCAGCATCAGGGTCTTTCCAATGAGTCAGTTCTTCACATTAGGTGGCCAAAATTTTGGAGTTTCAACTTCAGCATCAGTCCTTCCAATGAATATT
>ML661340.1:297300-327034 GCA_007570785.1 Antilocapra americana | reverse complement strand
CCCTGGGACATCTCGGTGCACCAGCCCCGGGCATCAACCCTGGGCTGGCGATTGATTTCACATATGATAATTAACATGTTTCAGTGCCATTCTCCCATATCATCCCACCCTTGCCCTCTTCCACAGAGTCCACGAGTCTGTTCTATACATCTGCGTTCCTTTTGCTGTCTCGCATGCTGGGTTCTCCTTACTATCTTCCTAAATTCCATATATATGCATTAGTATACTGTATTGTTGTTTTTCCTTCTGGCTTACTTCACTCTGGATAATAGGCTCCAGTTCCATCCACCTGAGTAGAACTGCTTCAAATGAATTTTTTTTTTAATGCTGAGTAATATTCCATTGTGTATATGTACCACAGCTTTCTTATCCATTCGTCAGTTGATGGGCATCTAGGTTGCTTCCATGTCCTGGCTATTGTAAGCAATGTGGCGGTGAACATTGGGGTGCACGTGTCTCTTTCAATTCTGGTTTCCTCAGTGTGTATGCCCAGCACTGGGATTGCTGGGTCATATGGCAGGTCTATTTGCAGTTTTTTAAGGAACCTCCACACTGTTTTCCATAGTGGCTGTACTAGTTTGCAATCCCACCAACAGTGTAAGAGGGTTCCCTTTTCTCCACATCCTCTCCAGCATTTATTGCTTGTAGACTTTTGGATGGCAGCCATTCTGACTGGTGTAAAGTGGTACCTCATTGTAGTTTTGATTTGCATTTCTCTGATAATGAGTGATGTTGAGCATCTTTTCATGTGTTTGTTAGCCATTTTTATGTCTTCTTTGGAGAAATGTCTGTTAAGTTCTTTGGCCCACTTTTTGATTGGGTCGTTTATTTTTCTGGAATGGAGCTGCAGGAGTTGCTTGTATATTTTTGAGGTTAATTGTTTGTCTGTTGCTTCATTGGCTATTATTTTCTCCCATTCTGAAGGCTGTCTTTTCACCTTGCTTATAGTTTCCTTTGTTGGGCAGAAGCTTTTAATTTTAATTAGGTCCCATTTGTTTATTCGTGTTTTTATTTCCGATATTCTGGGAGGTGGGTCATAGAGGATCCCGCTTTGGTTTATGTCGGAGAGTGTTTTGCCTATGTTATCCTCTAGGAGTTTTATAGTTTCTGGTCTTATGATTAGATCTTTGATCCATTTTGAGTTTATTTTTGTGTATGGTGTTAGAAAGTGTTCTAGTTTCATTCTTTTACAAGTGGCTGTCCAGTTTTCCCAGCACCACTTGTTACAGAGATTGTCTTTTCTCCATTGTATATTCATACCTCCTTTGTCAAAGATAAAGTGTCCATAGATGCGTGGATTTATCTCTGGGCTTTCTATTTTGTTCCATTGATCTATATTTCTGTCTTTGTGCCAGTACCATACTGTCTTAATGACTGTGGATTTGTAGTATAGCCTAAAGTCAGGTAGGTTGATTCCTCCAGTTCCATTCTTCTTTCTCAAGATTGTTTTGTTTATATGAGGTTTTTTGTATTTCCATACAAATTGTGAAATTATTTATTCTAATTCTCTGAAAAAGACCTCTGATAGCTTGATAGGAATTGCATTGAATCTATAGATTGCTTTAGGTAGTATACTCATTTTCACTATATTGATTCTTCCAATCCACGAACACGGCACATTTCTCCATCTATTTGTGTCCTCTTTGATTTCTTTCACCAGTGTTTTATAGTTTTCTATATACAAGTCTTTTGTTTCTTTAGGCAGAAATACTCCTAAGTATTTTATTCTTTTTGTTTTGATGGTGAATGGAATTGTTTCCTTAATTTCTCTTTTCTCATTGTTATTGTATAGGAATGCCAGGGATTTCTATGTGTTGATTTTGTATCCTAAAACTTTACTATATTCACTGATTAGCTCTCGTAATTTTCTGGTAGAGTCTTTAGGATTTTCCATGTAGAGGATCATGTCATCTGCAAACAGAGAGAGTTTTACTTCTTCTTTTCCAGTCTGGATCCCTTTAATTTCTTTATCTGCTCTGATTGCTGTGGCCAAGACTTCCAAAACTATGTTGAAAAGTAGTGGTGAGAGTGGGCACCCTTGTCTTGTTCCTGACTTCAGGGGGAATGCTTTCAGTTTTTCACCATTGAGGATAATGCTTGCTGTGGGTTTGTCATATATAGCTTTTATTATGTTGAGGTATGTTCCTTCTATTCCTGCTTTTTGGAGGGTTTTTATCATAAATGGATGTTGAATTTTGTCAAAGGCTTTCTCTGCATCTATTGAGATAATCATGTGGTTTTTATTTTTCAGTTTGTTAATGTGATGTATTACATTGATTGATTTGTGAATATTGAAGAATCCTTGCATCCCTGGGATAAAGTCTACTTGATCATGATGTATGATCATTTTAATGTGTTGTTGGATTTTATTTGCTAGAATTTTGTTAAGGATTTTTGCATCTATGTTCATCAGTGTTATTGGCCTATAGTTTTCTTTTTTTGTGGCATCTTTGTCAGGTTTTGAAATTAGGGTGTCTGCTTTTTAAATATGCTATCTAGGTTGGTCATAGCTTTTCTTCCAAGGAATAAGTGTCTTATAATTTCATGACTGCAGTCAACATCTGCAGTGATTTTGGAGCCCCCCCCCGCAAAGTAGTCTGTCACTGTTTCCATTGTTTCCCCGTCTATATGCCTTGAACTGGTGGGACCGGATGAATTATCTTAGTTTTCTGAATGTTGAGTTTTAAGCCAACTTTTTCACTCTTCTCTTCCACTTTCATCAAAAAGCTCTTAGTTCTTCTTTACTTTCTGCTATAAGGGTGGTGTCACCCGCTTATCTGAGGTTATTGATATTTCTCCCAGCAATCTTGTGCTTCAACTTCAATTCCAGCTTGTAATTCATCCAGTCCAGCATTCCTCATAATGTACTCTGCATAAAAGTTAGGTAAGCAGGGTGAAAATATACAGCCTTGACATATTCCTTTCCCAATTTGGAACCAGGCTGTTGTTCCATATCTTGTTCTAACTGTTGCTTCTTGACCTGCCTACAGATTCCTCAGGAGGCATATCAGGTGGCCTGGTATTTACATCTCTTGAAGAATTTTCTACAATTTAAATCTTAACCTGTGGGAAACAATGTTCATAGAATTGTTTGAAAAAGTCCAAGTGTCCAGTTTATGTTCAATAACCACAACTATGATAGTCATGTCACATTTTAGATTTGTTACACAACAAGACAGAAATAAATTGAATTCCAAGTAGTGGCTAGTTTATTTGCATTTGGTAGTAATAATTCTTTGACAGTAACAGTTAGATTTCACCAATTATTCTTGATCCATTTTCATCATATTACATTCAACAGAAAAATTAATTTCTCCCTCTAATCTTATAAAATTTAAGATTATAGATAGAGGATATTTATGTAACTGATAGAAAATATCTTGACCAGGACAGACTTTTTTTAGAGACTGAAATTCAAGATTTATATGACAGAAAGTTTTTCACCAAATATGTTGTTGTTATATGCTAGTCGCTCAGTTGAGTCTGACTATAGCCCACCAGGCTTCTCTGTCTATGGGATTCTACAGGCAAGATTAATGGAGCTTTTCCCTTCTCCAGGGATCTTCCTGACCCAGGGATGCAAGCCAGGTCTCCCACACTGGAGGCAGATTCTTTCTGTCTGATTATAACTCTGTAAAATTCTGCTTTCTTCTAGTCTATGGCCACTCATTTTATTTGCTTTCATGTCATGATTTTGGTTGGAATTTTAAAATTAGAATAGCAATACCAGAAACAAACATCAATAGTTTGGTTTGGGACTAGGGTGAAGAATAACATTTGTTTATTTATTTTGCCCCCTGGAATATTGTTACATAAAGTTTCAAAAATAACCTTTATAAAAAGAAGTTACAAGATTAAAAAAAATATATATATATATAATTTTATTTTCAAGTCACCGACTCTTCAGTTCAAAGGACCAGCTTTGAGGTTTAATCAAAGGAGTGTAGCCTTTGACTTACCTTTGAAGAAACTGTAGTGAAGTACAGTATGAAAACACTTCCTCAGTGTCAACAGTGAAACTTTAAAGGTGAGAAGTTCGAGCGGAAATACTCAGTAGCCTAAAATAAAACTAATTCAGTTTTAACTACTGACTATAGGCTAATGAGAGAATGTTTCTTCCTTACTCTTCTTTCACCTAAACTTATCTTAATCTCTGTATTTAGCAGACATGCAATCAAGTGTTTGCTGAATGAATGTTGAATGCAACAGATCAAGTATTCATTAAAAAGTCATCATCAAGTGACACTTTATGTGACGTTATGGAGTACAGAATCAGGCCGATTTGCCTCCCAACAGGATAACGTTCTCAGCATGATAGTAGACAAAATCATTGGCATCATTTTCTAGCAAATATTCATAACAAGAGTGGTTGTTATTTTAAATCAGGGACATGTTGTGAATGATCACAGTCCAACAGATAAAATCATATTTAGAATATTGAAGTTTATTGTCCATTATGCCACAGAGAAATCAAAGAGAAGTTTACTTTCATAAGAAAAATGTCACATATTTATTTTTACAACATTTTAAAGCATCTCATTCCAGAAAGGATTTGAGGTGAAAAATCTCTGTGATTAAGGATACAAAGACTCTGATGCTGGGAAAGATTGAGGGCTGGAGGAGAAGTGGATAACAGAGAATGAGATGATTGGATGGCATCACTGACTCAATGGACATGAATTTGAGCAAACTCTAGGAGATGGTGAAGGACAGAGAAGCCTGGCGTGCTGCAATCCATGAGGTCACAGAGAGTCAGACACAACTTAATGACTGAACAACAAGGGTACAGTTTGAACATGTACAGTGAAAAATGAATACTCACTTAACTAACATCACAAAAAAAAATAGACTATTTCCATTATCCAAGAAAGTTTGTCCATGCTGTTTTCTAGAAAGCCCTCCAATCCAAGCAAACATTGCTCTAATTTTGTTCATCATAGATTAATTGTGTTGGCACTAGGCCATGGCTACAGCTCTGTTTCTTGGTTCTTTCATTTAGTGTATTTTTGAATTTTTTTCCTTTGGTACCATAGGTACATAATAAATTACCCCAATATAAATGGCATTAAATGAGTACAATGTTTATTGTACTCATGAATTTTGTATATGAATCAAAAGGGCCAGTGACGGTGTCTTAACTCTACTTTGTGATTTCCATAGCCTCAAATGGAAGTTATGAAGGTAGGGATCTAAAATCATTTGAAATTACTCAGAGGTCTTGTGGTGAGTTTAACTGTCAGCTAGGATCCTCAGTTTCTCTCCCTGTGGTTTTCTGTATGTTGTCCCTTTTTGTGTGCTGGTATAGACTTTCTTACATCACCTGAGTTCCCAAGATGGTTTTTTCATACTTAGACTGCAGTTGTGGGTTCTTGGGAAGAAGACCATAGAGATGAAGTGCCATTCTTACCACATTATATCAGAGGTACACGTTCTCAACGTGACTTACCGATGATGATGTTAAATTCTGGCCAGCTGCCTGAATTAGTGTCTACTAGATTTTTCCATTGTAAAATTTATTTTGTTCCTTTCCTATATTCTACTTTGTGAAAGTGAAAGTCACTCAATCTTGTGCAGCTCTTTGCGACCCCATGGACTGTAGCCCATGGAATTCCCCAGGCCAGAATACTGGGATGGGTAGCCTTCCCATTCTCCAAGGAATCTTCCCAACTCAGGGATCAAACCTAGGTCTCCTGCACTGGGGGTGGACTATTTAACAGCTGAGCCACAAGTGAAGTCCAAGAATACTGGAGTGGGAAGCCTATTCCTTCTTGAGCAGATCTTCCTGACCCAGGAATTGAACTGGGCACTCCTACTTTTTGATGCAAGACACTAAACTCATCCCACAATCTAGGGGGTGGGAATTAAGCTTCATCTTTGAGGAAGGAGTATTTCCACAATTAATTTGGAATTCTTCAGGAGATTTCCCTCTTCTACATTTATTCAGTTGTTTATTAATGTCAGTAGATACTCATGAATTTAATTTCATACTGTGCTAATGATTCTGTTGCTCACAATTCTTAACCATTGAAAGTTCTTTCAAGTTGACTACTCCTGTGTCCCTTTGACATGTCCACATCCTTTTGTTTTTTAACTACTTTCTTATTTGCTGCCATTACAAGATATTCCATTCTCAGCTGGTATATCCCTTAGAACCAGTCACTTTTCTGAGGATCCCTGATTTCTTTCATTGGATAATAGTGTTCCAATAGTCTGGCTGAGCTTGTTCATTGCTACTGAGATGTCATTATTTCTAGACTCTCTCAGCAGTCAGAGTTAAGAAATATATGTGTTTATACTGATATATATATACACACATTTATTTATTTCTGTGTCCCTTGGACAGCAAGGTGATCAAACCAGTCAGTCCTAAAGGAAATAAATCCTGAATATTCATTGGAAAGACTGCTGCTGGAGCTGAAGCTCTAATACTTTGGCTATCTGATGTGAAGAGCCAACTCATTGGAAAAGATCCTGATATTGGGAAAGATTTATGGCAGGAGGAGAAGGGGGCAACAGTGAATTAGATGTTTGGATGTCATCACTCACTCCATGGACATAAGTTTGAGCAAACTCTGGGAGATGGTGAAGGACAGGGAAACTGGCATGCTACAGTCTATGAAGTCACAGAGTCAGACATGATTGAGCAACTGAACAACAACATAACTATCCATCTGATGTATGTTAAGGGGGATATGAATTTATATTGATTTCTTCAGCTATACTTAAATTCCCACATGGTTTATACTGTCTTTCCTTCCTTATTGATTTGTAATCCAGATGGTGCTAATGGTAAATAATCGACCTGCCAATGCAGGAGATTCAGGAGACATGTTTGATGCCTGAGTCAAGAAGATCCCCTGGAGGAGGAACTGGAAGCCCACTCCAGTGTTCTTGCCTGGAGAATCCCATGGACAGAAGAGCCTGGCAGGTTACAGTCCATGAAGTCGTAAAGAGTTGGACATAACTGAGCACAATATAGCAGCACAGTCCAACAGTAAGAAAACTGGCTCTTACCATCTTTCCTACATTTACTTATAGGTTCAATCTTAATATCCATATACAGCAGTTTCATATATTTTCTTTTACCCACATACCTGTGAGAAATGACTTAACCAACTAAAGTGAATTTCCACATAACTATTTTCTTTTGCCTAGATTTTCTAGCCAAAAGATCATTATCCAAAGTTATCTTAGGTAATACTACCCTCCCCATCTACTTTCAGTAAGATTACATTGCACATTTTATTTTATTTTTTTAATTAATTTATTTTAATTGGAGGCTAATTACTTTACAGTATTGTAGTGGTTTTTACCATACATTGACATGAATCAGCCATGGGTGTACATGTGTTCCCCATCCTGAACCCCTCATCCTATCCCTCAGGGTCATCCCAGTGCACCAGCCCTAAGCACCCTATCTCATGCATTGAACCTGGACTGGCGATCTATTTCACATATGATAATATACATGTTTCAATGCTATTCTCTTAAACCATCCCACCCTCGCCTTCTCCCACAGAGTCCAAAAAACTATTCCATACATCTGTGTCTCTTTTGCTGTCTCGTATATAGGATCATCATTACCCTCTTTCTAAATTCCATATATATGCGATAGTATTCTGTATTGGTGTTTTTCCTTCTGGCTTACTTCACTCTGTGTAATAGTCTCCAGTTTCATCCACCTCATTAGAACTGATTCAAATGCATTCTTGTTAACAGCTGAGTAATATTCCATCGTGTGCACGTACCACACTTTCTTATCCATTTGTCTGTTGATGGACATCTAGGTTCCTTCCATGCCCTGGCTATTGTAAATGGTGCTGCGATGAACACTGGGGTACAGGTGTCTCTTTCAGTTCTGGTTTCCTTGGTATTTATGCCCAGCAGTGGGATTGCTGGGTCATATGGCAGGTCTATTTCCAGCTTTGTTATGTTGCACATTTTTAATACAATAGAATATTTTTGGTTGCAGCTTGAATTTCATTCTGGAGTTTCCTAGACCTCCTAGTTAATTTTTTTTTCAATTTTCATAGATTAAATCTCACCTTTTGTGTTGTGAAGTTCTGTGAGTCTCAACAGAGACACTACTACTACTGTATTATCCTGAATCGTCTCATCAGTTTAAAACATCTCCTGTGCCTCACCTGGTCGTACAGCTCTTTCAAAACACCTCTGGGGACCACTTGTCTCTTTCCTGTTCCTATAGTTAGTTTTGCCTTTTCTAGAAGGTATCACCAATGAAACCATAGCGTATGTAACTTTTTTGAGTCTGTGTATTTTCAGTCAGAAAAACGCATTTAGGTCTCCTCCAAATGGTTATGTGAATTATAGTTTGTTCTTTTGCATTGCTGACTAGTATTCTGTTTAATGTGTGTACCCCAATTTGTTGATCTGTTCACTCACTGAAGGCCATGTTGGTTGTTTTTAGGTTTTGGTGATTATGCATAAAGTTGCTTTGTGTGCCAGTTTTTGTGTGGATACAGATTTCAAAGACAGTTGAACTTAAGAGTGAAACTTCTGGGTTGTGTGCTAATTCTGCATTTGCTTCTGTAAGAAACCACCACAACTGTGGCAAAAAGACTGCCATAGTGCCTTGTAGCCAGCGGTGCATGAGACCTCGTGCTGCTCCAGAGTCTCATCGGTGTTTGGTATTTACAGATTTTGTTATGTATGTAGTGTCTATTTCTGGTTCTAATATCCATGTTCCCAATGATATATTATGCTGTGAAAGTGAAAAGTGAAAGTTGCTCAATTGTATCTGACTCTTTGGGACCCTGTGGACTGTAGCCTGCCAGGCTCCTCTGTCTGTGGAATTCTCCAGGCAAGAATACTCTAGTGAGTTGCTGTTTCCTTTTCCAGGGGATGTCCCCAACCGAGGGGTCAAACTGGGGTCTCCTGCATTGCAGGCAGGTCCTTTATAAGCAGGTCCTGCACTATGCTTATTTCTCATCTGTGTATTTTCTTCGTTTAAAAGTCTATGAAGTTCTTTTGCATATCTAATACTTGTTATAATTTTTTTCTTACTTTATTGAATTTTAAGATATCTTTATATATTCTAGACAGAGCTCCTTCATCAGATATACAATTTGTAAATATTTAGTTGCAGTCTGTTACTGGCCTTTTCATTCTCTTAATAGCATCTTTCACAGAGCAAAGTTTTATTAATATATACAATGAGATGCAATTTATCTCTTTTTTCCTTCCACTGGAGAGTGCTTCTGGTGGTATACTCATCATGAAACTCAAAATTACACAGATCTTCCCTCACATTTTCTTCTAGAAATTTCACAGTCTTGCATTTTAATTTATTTCTATTTCCATCTTGAGTTAGTCTTGTGTAAGGTGGGAGGTATGTGTTGAGATTCTTTTTAAAAAATATATGATGTTCAACCACTCAGGTACCTTTGTTAAGAAGACTATTCTTTCCCCACTGAATTTCCATTAAGGCTCTCAAAAACTAGTTGACTATACTTGTGTTGGTGTATTTCTATACTCCCTATCATGTTGAATTTGTCTTTGTGTTTACCCTTTTACTGATATTCTAGATTAATATAGCTCTCTAGTAAGACTTGAAATCAGGTAATGTGAGTCCTCCATTAAAAACAAAATTGAGTATTTTACTTCCTTTGACTTTCCATATAATTTTAATAATAAGCTTATTGATACCTATAAAATGATTGCTGCAAATTTATTGCTTTTATGTTGAATATACAGATACAATTATCTTTGTTAGCCTGGACAGAGGCTTATCATGAACTAAAAAATATTGAGTCTTTTTCATGAACTTGGATTATCTCTCCATTTATTGAAATTTCTTTTGTTTCATTTATCAGGCTTTGGTAATTTTCCACAAATAAGGCATGCTCATATTTTGTTAAGCTTATATCTAAGTTTTTATTTTATTATATTTTTTGTTATTTTTTTTGTTGAAAGATAATTGCTTTACAGAATTTTGTTGTTTTCTGTCAAACCTCAACATGAGTCAGCCATAGGTGTACATAGATCCTCTTAAGTTCTTCTCCTTTTTGATGTGGCCCCAAAAGTGTTAGTCCCTCAATTGTGTCTGACTCTTTGTGACCCCATGGATTGTATGTAGCCTGCCAGGCTCTTTGACCCTTGAATTCTATAGGCAAGAATACTGGGGTGGGTTATCATTCTCTTCTCCTGAGGATATTCCCAACCCAGGAAGGTGGTACAATTTGTAAAATAGAAAAGTGAGCCTGTGACACCTTGGGCGCCTGCCCTGGGAATATCCACCCTTTGTTATCTCTTGTTATTATTTAGAAAACTGAAACATTTCATTGTGAATGATGATCTCGTCAACCGTCTAAGACTGAATTTTACTTTATCCACACAAAGACAAAAGTTATGTTATAGCTTATAACAACAACAGCATCAATAATGCAACAGGGTGACACAAATACTTTGGAATCACTTTAAAATTTCAAGAGAGAGAGAGAGAAAAAAATCCTGGTTGTAAATATTGCTAAGAAGCCAAAGTCAATTAGTGGGGAGAGAAATGTAGGTGGCGAGTTGCCAAAAGCATAAATCTGTAAAGTGAGAAAAATTTCTAAGAGTAATTAGAAAATAAATTTCTATGTAAATCAAGTACTCAAATTTTAGAAAGAAGAGTCTGATTTATTTTCCCTGGGGGAAATGGCTTTTCATTTGCATTCAATACTGTAAATATATAAAATATCATGCACAGATGACTTGCTCTCCAGATGAGGGTGTTCACATTTCCTCATTGTCTTTCTGAGATGGAGAAATACACCCTCTTTGGGCAGAAAACTGTATGGAAAATGTGCTCAAAGGGCTGATGACTGCAGTTGAGAAGGGCCTTAGAAGTCTGGGAACCCGGTGTATTGTCTCAAGTCATTCACATTTAAGTGACTTGAAAACTAGAGTTTTCAATTATGCTTTTAGTTCAAAAGAGAACTTCCCTGGTGGTGCAGTGGAAAAGAAACCTCCTGCCAATGCCGGAGACATGAGTTCCATCCCTGCTCTGGGAAGATCCCACAGGCTGTGGAGCAACTAAGCTCATGAGCCACGATTACTGAGCCTGCGCTCTGGAACCCACGTGCTGCAACTCCTGCAGCCCGCGCACCAAGAGCCTGTGCTCCACAGCAGGAAGCGTGGCAATGAGAAGCCCATGTACTGCAATCAAGAGTAGCCCTCGCTCACCGCAGCTAGAGGAAGCCCATGCAGAACAACGAAGACCCAGCACAGCCAAAAATAAACAAAATTTGTAACAAGAATTAATAAGAGGAGACAGAAAGTTGCAAGAAGACTCATATCTTTTAGTAATATTGTTGTCTGACCCATCATATGAGCTTTTAAAATATGTTTTAAACAGCCTTGAGTGGAAGTTGCTATAGGCAACAAAATTTTCAGTTACTGCCCTGGATTTTATACACTTAATAGTCATGGCTAATGTGTACTAACAGCAGGATAATCAACTATCTCAGTTACCTGTGGCTGAGAAAGAACCTAGTCATGGGTCTTTCAATGCTACAAATGGGAAAGTCACAGGCAAACTGGGACAACTGGTCACTCCAATTGGCACTTACCGTGTCCAAGGTACTTACCACATCTCTCCACATTTAATACACCCATAAACCATATACAGTGTCCATGAGGATTGTAACCATGGAGTGTGAATTCAGGCGCTACATTCTTTCTTATATTGGCACATAACTTTGCAACTTTGGAGTCTGGGTAGAGATAAATGGAAAGAACATAGCACTCATTGGTGTTAGCTGCCTGGACTACTGCTATTCTATTTTTCATCCAAAATGAATCAAAGGAAGGAAAAGAGGTGGCAAGGGCAAAATGCACAAGGGTGTTAGACTAGGTGTGCTTCTACCAATATAGATGGATTGAGTTTATCACAAGCAGGGTGCTCTAGGAAGCAGCTGTCTGTGATAGATATTAGTGGGCAGAGAATTATCTGAGAATTAATACTAGTGGACAGAAAAGCAAAGAACGAGAAGACCCTGGGCAAGGTTAGGCTGACATGGAGTTCAGACAATCCCCAGCTGACCTCATAGACACTGTGAAGCTGAAATAGTCAACAGTAGTAGCCTATGATGGAATGAGGGTCCAGAAATAAATCACCTGTGAAATTAGGATGATAACTTCCATGAGACTAATATACATAGTGTAGATTAATTAGTCATTTGACACAGAGTGATGCAGTTAGAGAAGGGGAAATAAAGCAGGGTTGCCTGCTGAAAAAACCCTCCAGAACTTGGGGAATAAGACCACATTTCTGACGGCATATCTCTGCAGCACATCATAGAATCTTTACTGATATAAAGAGAACCAAGACTTCCTATAGAGATTAATTTCCCTCAGAACCAGTGACATCTCAAATAATATAATTAAAGATTAAACGGTCTATAGCATTCTTTTTTTGGTATCCACTTGGCTTAGGAAGCTGCCTGATTTTTTAAAAATGCCAGTGAATGATGAATTAATTAATGATTTGACATCCTATTTTTACTTCCAAAATTTTAACTTATAGACAAAAATAATGTCTCTGACATAACATAGTCTCAGGCCAGAAATTCCATGAGAGCATGAGTAAAATTGCCATCTATGGAAGGGGCTCTGTTTTAGTATCACATCCACTCTTCCTAGATCATAGAGCTTTGATCGTTCTTCACAATCAAAGTTTTCGAATGCCACATATCTTCAAAGAAGCTGTCGTATCTCTGGGTTTGAGTAGAGAGGTCATTCACATCCAGCCACTGGCTCTGTCCCTGAATTCCAAGCTTTCAGAACAGTGACTCTGTTAATGCTGTTAATTGTGAGAGCAGTTTCCAGCCAAAACACAAGAAAGTGAAAGTATGTGCTATGAATTTGGGTCACATGCTGTCATTGGTCCAATGTCATGAAAACAAAGATTAGCAAAGAGAGGTCAAGTATGCAGCATCACTGAAGATCTCCAAAACTGCTTCACTACATATTCACTATTTTGAAACGTGTTGTTTCATGTTTATTTCTACCAAATGTTTTATTATTGAATAGTAATGCCATGTGAAATAAAATAGTTTTCTTATATTACTTAAGAAAAAAGACAATGTTTCATGAGATAGAATGGTAAAGATGTTTGCATATATATAAAGGATACCAGTTATATATTTTTCATAATAATTTCTGACCTTTAAAATTAGCTGATACATCACATTACAACTTGTAGTCTATGAACTTCTCTGTGTTTTATACCAGTCTCTAAATGAAAGTGTAGACAAGAGGATATTTTTTTCTTTATTTTTGGCATGGAGTCACTGAATAGTTTCACATTCGTGTCAATATAATAAATCTATTATGTATTTTTATCTTTTGTTTTGATTTTTTCTCAATTTATGTAAAATAAGTAACTTCCTGGCTCATTATCCTTTACTTTCCCTATCTCTTATACATAGATTCTCTGGAAATACAGATCTCATTCATGTTTTTTTTCCTTTAAATATTTAATACTTAACAAATGATAAAATGTAGCTAAAATGTACACATTTCTTAGCAAAGATAACCATGTTAATTTTTTCCTCTGATTTCCTTGTTTCAATTAAATTTAAAATGATGGATTGAGAAACTCAATGGATTTCTTTAATTGCCAAAGAAATCCTAGAGTAAAACTGAGGTATGCTGTTGAAATCAAGCTTTGAAAGGAAAATTTATCAGAGGTATTTAGACAGGACTCTGGATCTATTTATTTCTTGAGTAAGTCCATGATAAATTTCTAAGGCAAGTTGGCAAGTTTATGTTCTTATTTTTTTCTTGATTCAAATGCTCCACTTTTTTTTTTACATAACATGTACTATAGTGAATGTCTTTATTTGTACCTAAAATATTATTTCTGTAATACTCTACTTTCATTCAGCTTTAAGATGATTTCTTATGATTCTGAAACTTTATGCTTTTTAATAAATTGTGCAGGCTTCACTGGTGGCTCAGACAGTAAAGAATCTGCCTGCAATACAGGAGACTTGAGTTTGACCTCTAGGTCTGGAAGATGCCCTTAAGAAGGGAATGTCTACCACTCCAGTATTCCTGCCTGGAGAATTCCATGGTCAGATGAGCCTGGCAGGCTACAGTCCATGGTATGGCAAAGAGTTATGCCATTGAACAACTAATACTTTTCACTCTTGGTGGATGAGGAGTAAGTGATGGGTTGGTGAAAAAGCTTGTTTGGATTTTTCCATAACATCTGACTTGCAATGACTTATTCTTTCTACATGAAAATAAATGTGAGTCTGACATGAGGTTTAAGTTATAATAGTTATAATAAATAGATACAGATAAGAATAGATACAGTAATAAGAATTTGATTGGTAAATATTTTCATGTTTTATTTTCACATGATTGTAATAGCTCTTATGCTTTGTTTTGTGTTGTTTTCAAATGCACAAAAAAGCAAAAGCAGCTTAACTTTTATTTTAAAAATTTGGTGTATTGTAAATTCTGCCCTGAACTAGTATGACAAATCAATGCACTCTTACATACTTTACCTAAATTCTGCTTAGCAGAAAGTCAAAAGTTTATGTTGCTATCAAAATGGAGAATATTTTAAAACATTAGATCTGCTGAAGAATTTTCAGTTACTTCTGATAAAATTTATAGTTTAGTGGTAGAAGTATAATTTGAAAGAAAAGCCAGCAGCTTTATGTTACTCCAAATCTCTATCTTGGGTATATAATGTATTTTCTTAAGATCACAAATCATTTTCACACATATTATTTCATTTGATGTTGGATTTTATTAAATTGAATCCTTTTATAACATTTTCCCTATAGACATCATAAAATCTTTCTCTATGTTTTTGTTTTATTGAATAGAAACAAACATATTCTCTTTTCATTATAGATATTGCTACTGAAAAGTCTATTCCTCCTTATCAGTCATCTCACATTTTACTGATTTTATGACATTCTACAGTGAAAGTAATTTAATAAAGACTCATTTCTCTCTGACCTTAAAAAAATAACATTTAGTGAGTATTTATGCTTTGAAATATTTTGTTTTATTGACCATCCATCATCCTAGGGGGCTTGCCAGGTGGTGCTAGTGGTAAAGAATCCACCTGCCAATGCAGGAGACTCGGGTTCAATCCATGGGATGGCAAGATCACTTGAAGGAAATGGCAACCCAACCCTGTATTCTTGCCAGGCCAATTACATGAACAGAGGAGACTAGTGGACTACGGTCAATGGGTGGTAAAGAGTCGGATATGGCTTAGTGACTGAAGATGTGCACAATCTGAGACAGGAAAGGTTTTACTTTGTTAGGATCGCATAGCTGGGAGAGAGATTGAATGATTCAGATACAAAATCAGAATAATAACCCATGAAAAAATAAGTACATTATATTCTTGGAACTAGGTTAACATTATAGAATTAATCTTACAGAAAAATATATTAAAGAGTTGTGAATGTCTCTATCAAGTGTAATCCCTAAGAGTATTCTCTTTAAGCACATGTGTGTGGGAGATATTTCATGTTTTATAAACTGCCTTCCACATTTCCCCTTCTGTATTGGCAGACAGCTTAAAACGCCTCATTACCAACTCAGCTGACTTTTATTTCCTTTATTGGCAACTTTGGCTTTGTTATCTGTACGTCAGATGATATTTTCCTTTTTTAAAAAAAAGTTTGACAGCTTTGTGAAAACATTTCTAAATTTTCATAATTATGGCATGATTTTCCTAAATACATTTTCATTATAAATGTATAAGTTCAAATATATCTCTTTAATAAAGAAAGTTTATGTTAGCTATAGAAGTTAGTAAGTGTTGTTTCCATGGCTTCAGCTGTCTTTGTGTTGTCCTCATGTTGGGTTTTCTGGGGTTACCTTCCACACCCTTTGTTTGCTCTCAAACCTGGTTCATCTCTATTCACTTGCAATACTTTCAGTTTAGTTTCCTTTCACCATCACACCATCAATATTTTTCTTCTCTTTCTAAATGCTTTCTACGGAAGTTTAGTTATTTCTCTTCATCATTTTCCTTTTTTGTGTTTTCCTTCTTGTCTAGTCATTCATACCTGAGTTTCTTTAATTCTGATTATACTCTTCCTTCACATCTTTGCTTGCATTTTGATATTTTAGCTTCTTTGGAGATAATATATTTTTGTTTCTCATGTTTTGTGACCAAGTCTTTTTACTGTCTTCTTTATTGTTTTTAATCTGGCTTCCCTGGGTCTCAGTTGTGGCATGTGGGACCTTTTAGTTGTGAAATGCAGGATCTTTAACTGTGGCATGAGAACGGTTAGTTGCAGCACGTGGGATCAAGTTCTCTGACGAGTGGTCAAACCTAAGCTACTTGCGTTTGGAGCATGGAGTCTTAGCCTTGAATGACCAGGAAAGTACCTTTACTGTCTTCACATTTGTTGAGATCTCATTCAGATAATTATTCTATTTTTTTCTCTTTCATCTTTGGATAAGTCTCAAATGAATTTATGAATATCCCATGCTTGAGTGCAGCAGTGCCTGGACCTTTGGAAGGAAGTCACCATCATCTTGATTACCTCCACCATAGTTTGACCTCAGGTCAAACAACAGGGAGAGAGCACAGCCCTGCCCATCAACAGAAAATTGGATTAAAGACTTACTGAGCATGGTCCCCTTCATTCAGTTTCCCATCAGGAAACTTCCATAAGCCTCTTATCCTTCTCCATCAGAGGGCAGACAGACTGAAAAGGACAATCACAGAAAACTAGCTAATCTGATCACATGGACCACAGCCTTGTCTAACTCAATGAAACAGTTTCCTTTACTTATCTCCATATTCTCTTATCAAACTGACATGCATAGAGGCAGAGCATTTGTTGTAGAACACTGAGTATATGAAAACATACAAGATACATGATATGAGTTCATCATTAATTTAGCAAATGTCGCTGATTGCCTACTGTGCAGTAGGCATTAGAGATACAGCGTTGAACTAAGCTAAGTCCTTGCCTTCCTACAGTTTGCAGTCTAGAGAGCAAGCAGTTAACAAGCTAATGAACAAATATTTATGTGGTGGTGGATATACAAGCCTATTCATTGAGTTTCCCAGGTAGTTCTAGTGGTAAAGAATCTGTCTGCCAATGCAGGAGACTATAAGAGATATGGGTTTGATCCCTGGGTTGGGAAGATCCCCTGGAGGAGGAAGTGACAATATATGCCCGCACACTTGTCTGGAAAATTCCATGGTCAGAGGAGCTTGGTGGGCTATAGTCCATGGGATTGCAAAGAGTTGGACACTCAGTTGAGCATCTGAGCAAGTCTATTCATTGTTCCAAGGTTAAATTTCTCAGTAGTTTTACTATGCTAGGAAAGATTGAGGGCAAAAGAAGAAGGGGTCAACAGTGGATGAGATGGTTAGATAGCATCACTGACTCAATGGACATGAGTTAGAGCAAACTCTGGGAAATAGTGAAGGACAGGGAAGCCTGGTGTGCTCCACTACATGGGGTCACAAAGGGTACGACTCAACTTAATGACCGCAAAACAGCTGTCCTTACTATCACTCTTGACCAAAATAGTCACTCTCATTTCAGATTTTTGCCTGCATCTATAACCTGTATTTGTTTGAGGACATCTCATAATGATTTGCTTTTCTTTTTTCAGTGTTTTCCAACTGGCTCAACCCTCCTCTCTGCCTTCAAACTCTGTGTTTGAACAACAAATATTTGGAGATTGTGTGATATATTTCATTGTATCAGGTAAATAAATTTAATGAATACGTATTGAATACAACTGTAGAATTTCAATTTCATACATTGTCAACACAATGAAATTGAGTGATTATGTGAATTATTTAGTCATTTACCAAATAATAAAGGTAAAATCTTCAACAAACACCTTAAGCCTCTTAAATCATTCATTTTTCTATATATCTTCCTTAGTGCCAATTGACTTTTAAGAATAATTAAAAATTATTGTTTCTGTATATAACTCTTTCTCCCGAAATGGTATATTAGGCTTCTTTTTGTGGCAAATGGGAGCCAGACGTTTATACTTGAAATCTGGGGAGTTTTATTTCTCCATTTTCCTTAATCCCTATATCTTATCAAATGCCAAACATATCTTAAATTCTCCTACTAAACAGTTCTTCTTAAAATAAGTTTCTCAGAAACATTTGTTTATGAGGTTGCTTGTGCTGCTTGTGTGTGTGGTCAGTTGTGTTTGCCTCATTGTAATACTATGGACTGTAGCCCACCAGGCTCCACCGTTCATGGGATTTCCCAGGCAAGGATACTGGAGTGGGTTACCATTTCCTTAGCCAAGGGAGCTTTCCATCTCAGGGATCGAGCACACATCTCCTGCATCTCTTGCACTGCACTGAACTGTCGTCTGTGGACTAACTCATTGTAATAAGCCATCAATATAGTCCTAGTGACTCTAATATTATTTCTTGACAGGATTCTTATAATATCCCCACTTTTGTTCACTCATTCATCATCCTTCCAGAAAGTTAGTATTAGAAATGCAAATGTTGACAGCCTGAAGTATTTTGTAAAATTATTTTGCATTTTAAACTTAAGTTCAGAAAATGTAATGTATTTTAAAAGCCCCTGCATGTGCTAGTTTCTGCAAACTTCCCCCCTGCTCTTTGTAGCCTTGTTCCTTGTTTTAATGCTCTCTAGCCATCCTTCTTCCTGGCTTTCATGCAGTGACTCATAGAAGACCTGCTTTGTTCCTTCTCAGGCCTTTCACCTTCTGGTTTTGGTTTAAGGGCCAAGGTTTTCCTGGCTCCATCTTCTCACCCTACACACTAGATTAATATTCCCTTCAATGACATTCTCTGTTTCTTTGCAGCACTCACCTTGCTTCTAACTACCTATCTCTTTGTCTTCCTTAAGTATATAGTAAATCATTTTCAAGCAGAAAAATTATCTTGGCCTGGTTTGCATTATCACAAGGACATGCTAATTGCTAAGCACACAGTAAGTAGTTCTACAATGAAATATTATTGACCAATGAGTGAGACAGTTGATTAATAATTCAGATTATGAGGAATGTCTACACGAAGCACAGACATTAAAATATATTTAAACATTTTACCATTTTTTATACTCATTTGTTAAGATAACACATATATATTACTTGCCTGGTAGGTGTCAGTGGCACTAGAGATAAGAGGGTGAGAACAATATGACACGTGATCTGGTTGCATGGATCTGGGACCCAAACAAAGCCATTAAGTCTGAATATTTCCATTTCTTCCATCTGCTCTTTTCTATATTGGCCTTTTCCCCAGGCAGCCCTTCTGCTCCAGCTGACCCCCTGGAAGCTCAAGTGTCATTGTTATAGTTCTGAGTCCTAGACACTCTCACAAAATTTCTGGAAAGCATTCTAACTGGACCAAATTGGGTCCTTGCTTCCAACCCTGCGACAATCTTTGTGGAGATGACAGGATGCAATTATGATGACTAGCCACTTCAGGGATACATGCTTGTCTCATGGAGTGGATGCAGCCCCACACAAAGCACATAGGCTGAGGATAAGGAGACAGATGGTTCCTGGTGGAATTGTGGGGTAATGTTTCCCAAAGAATTGAAATGAATAAACGCAAAAACATTAGATTGTCTACTAATGTGTAACTAGGCAGATACAGTCAGGGGAGTTTCATGCAAAGAATAGCATATGCTAAAGGTCTTATAATTTGAGCAGTAGGGGAAAGTAGTAAGGGATAAATAAAGGCCAGTAAAACTGATGCAGAGAGAAGGAAAGAGCACATAACAAGATAACCTGGAAATTAAGTAGGGTTCAAACAGCATGAAGATTTGTAGCTCATGTAAAGGAGACTTAAGAAATAATTGAAGGATTTTCAGAAGGTTGTGTGGGATATACATCATGTATTAAGTATTTTGTTAACTGGAATATTTCATGTCAAATTATATAACTGTATTTAGAAAATAAGTGTGCTAACTTTAGAGATAAATCAATTTAATTTTTAGAAAGCAATTGACAAAAAGTACTGTTCCTATTAATAAAAGTTCAAAATTGCTATGCAATTTGTTTTATATATAATTATCAGTGCAATGCTTTTGGCATATAATTAGATATAAAATATGATTATATGTTTATAACATTGATTGTATGCACTTTCTCCCAGATTTCTAAGAAAAATATCTATAAATGTGTCCTTGGAGTAAGAAATATGTGTTTTGCTAGATTATTAACTCTATGGGAAGAATTTTTATTCATATATTATGCCATTGCTAGAAAGTAGTTTTGATATTAGTAGATCATATTATCCACAAACCATTCAGGACGAAGCTAGCAATAACTTATATGAAAAGAGCTGGAAAAATGCTAACAATCAAGAGAAAAAATATTTTTCAGAAAATAATAAAGATGTATGACTTTTCTTTTCATGAGGAAATTCAAACTGTAAGAAGAATTAAAATGCTTCAGTTTATTTAATATGCTGCAGGTTGAAGCTTAGGACTTTAATTATTCAACTGGAGATCCAATGCAATAGCTGCGATGTTTGCTTTAATACAAATTTTCTTAAGAAGGCAAATTCTTTAAGGTTTAGCACAGGTAATGAATAGTAACATTTTCTAATTAAAATAATGTTAACTTATTCAGTTAAATGTGTATTCTCTGAAATCTTAATAACACAGTTTATAATCTGTGTGAAAATTCATAAGTGACCCAATGGATAGTTGAAACTTGTAAACAACAGATGTTCCACTGCATCTAGCCACATCTTTAGCCAAAAATATATGAATTTAAAAAGAAATCACCTTGGTACTTAAACAAGTTTTGTCATGAATAAAAGCTTTTATCTAATTACTCAAATAAGGATAACAATTTATCATACTATCTTTAATTGTCATACTTTCCATAAATTATCTAATAAGTATTTGTTTCACAATATGAGCTTTAGATGGTACGTAATTAAATAATTATTGCTGATTGTGTATGTCTTTCACAAATACTTGTATGATCTTGATAGGTAAAAGTTCTTCCAAATTAATTTTCTGATTTTCAGAATCTGTAGGATGTATTTGGCTTATACTCTGAGGTATTCATTAATGTTTTTCACTAATAGTTCTGGTTTCCCCATTTCTGGGCAAATATTTCATTACACTTTTCTGTTCCTTTGGGGTATTAGTGGGGCTGTGTGAAACTGAAATTCCAATACTTTGGCCACATGATGGAAAGAAATGACCCATTGGAAAAGACCCTGAGGCTGGGAAAGATTGAAAGCAGGAGAAGGGGACGACAGAGGATGAGACGATTGGATGGCATGGTTGACTCAAAGGACATGAGTTTGAGCAAACTCCAGGAGACAGTGAAGGACAGGGAAGCCTGGCATGCTGCAGGCCATGGGGTCACAAAGAGTCAGACATGACCGAGCAACTGAACTGAACTGGGCTGTGTGACTGTTAGGTCAGCACACTGGGGGCTGACCATGGTATTTAAACACCCACAGATGTGAGTCCCTCAACATCTCTGATTTTCCTGCTGTGACAATCCATAAGGGCTTCTCATCGACTGAGTCTTTGCCAGGAAAGGAGTCTCTCCTCTTGTTGGGCGGCTCTATAGTCACAGGGTGTGAGAGCTTCCCCGACTGGTCTCCCAACTATATTTAATTGGGGTTTCTGTTTATTTTTACCATGTGAACAATGAATAAGGAAGAAACTCACATGATCAGGGACTCAGTGGCCTGAGACGGAAACCATTTCTCAAGTCTAAAACACAAGCAGCAAAATTACAAATGAATGCTTTGAGTGACAAAGGCCAATTGAAACTTAGTCCTGCAGCAAGGACAGTGTGTGCTGTCCAGTGAAATGTGGCTGAGGAGGGTGATGAAAAAGGAGAAATCGCAGTGTAGAGCATTGGCAGGAGGATTCTTTACCACTGAGCCACCTGGGAATCCCTCAAGTACAAAGGCACAGCATCCAATGGAACCAGGTATGTTTGAAAATGTAGAAATTTTCAATTCTTATAAATACAACATGATACGTATAATTTCTATTGTATAGAGCCATGGTGAGGGAGATTGGGACTTTACTCCATCCTCAGACACATATATAGTTCTACCCTGAGACCTGTGCATATTTTCACTGGGTTCAGTTTTACTGTCAAAGACTTTTTGTTTCTAGACTTCTGTGAGTTTCAGCATTATGGATAAAAGATGTGGACATACAGCTCTCCTGAGAATAGCAGTGATTAAACCTTGGACCCAGGAAGATGTGGGTGAAAATGCAAAGTGAAAATGCAAAATGTGAGATTTTTTCAGGAATTCCAGCAGGTATGACTGCAGCTATTTAGCACATACACGGGTTGTTATTAAAGGCTTCCCAGATGGAGCTAGTGGTAAAGAACCTGCCTTCCAATGCAGGAGACATAAGAAACTCTGATTAGATCCCTGGTTTGGGAAGATCCCCTGGAGGAGGGCATTGCAAACCACTCCAGTATTCTTGCCTGGAGAATCCCATGGAAGAGGAGCCTGGAAGGCTAAAGTCCATGGGGTTGCAAAGAGTCAAATACTACTGAGCAGTTTAGCACCCATGCAGCAGGTAAAAGAATCAACCAAGAACTTGATCTTTTATAACACTATTCCTGAGCCCGACACAATCAAGGGTATCAGGACCAAGGTGAAGATTGTAATTCCATGGTTCCAGGAGAGATCTGGGCTCCTCTGTGGGGGGAAAAAAATGTACAGCTCCTTTCTTTGATATAATTATGGTCTTCGGTTATTGTTATTCAGTTGCTCAGTCCTGTCTGACTTTTTAATGCCCCATGGACTGCCAGGAGCTGTTAGGATGCCCCTTCACTTGGACGACAAAGTCACGAGACTGAGAAGGAAACTGCAAAGCGGATTTTCCTTGGGGCATCCCAAGGCAAGGCCCCTCCTGGTATTTTTCTTGGGAAGTTCTGTTTATGCTCTGAACATTAGCTCATCTCAGTAGGTCAGTCCCAGTTAGAAATAATTCATCCTGAGATAATTTCTTCAGACCTTATTTCCCCCAGGCAATTAGGGAAGGCAGATTCCCTTCCCTGGGGACAAAGGAGGAATAAGGGACATTTAAATAAATTACTACACCTCATACTCTTTACTGGGGAGTTTCTTTCTACTTAGATTGATGTACTTATCCAAAGTATGCTGGAGACAATCAAATGGTAAACATACTAATGTTAAATCTAATTATGCAGAAATCCAACTTTTGCAAGGAAAATGAGCTTAAGGTTAAAGTTGTTGATGATAGGCAGAAAACAAGATTGTATAGAATTACATGTGATGTAATGGGTGTGTTTCTTGGGTATAAAAACTGTAAACCAACAACAATAGAGAGACTGCTCCATCACCACACATCGACTCTGCTCAGTTCTTCCGCCGACGCCACTCATCCCTCAAGACCCCCGGACCCGCCGAGGCCGGACCCCGGCAATGGACTGTAGCACACCAGGCTTCCCTGTCCTTCACCATCTCCCAGAGCTTGCTCAAATGTGTACATCAAGTCGGTGGTACCATCCAACCATCTCATCCTTTGTCATTCCCTTCTCCTGCCTTCAATCTTTCCAAGATGAAGGTCTTTTCTAATAGGTTGGGTCTTCACATCAGGTGGCAAAAGTATTGGAGCTTCACCTTCAACATCAGTCCTTCCAGTGAGTATTCAGGGTTGATTACCTTTAGGATTGACAGGTTTGGTCTCCTTGCAGTCCAAGGGACTCTCAAGAGTCTTCTTCAACACCACAGTTCAAAAGCATCAATTCTTTGGCTCTCAGCCTTCTTTACGGTCCAGCTCTCACATCTATACATGACTACTGGGAAAACCATAGCTTTGACTATATGGACTTTTGTTGGTAAAGTAATGTCTCTACTTTTGATAAACTGTCTAGTTTTGTTATAGTTTTTCTTTAAGGAGCAAGTGTCTTTTAATTTCATGGCTGTAGTCACCATCTGCAGTGATTTTGGAGCCCAGGAAAATAAAGTCTCTCACTGTTTCCATATCTATTTGCCATGAATTATGATCTTAGAAAATCCTATTGTGATTTTTAAGTCCTGGCAATAGTCTGGGTGAATTTTTCACACAATATGAGGGCAGGAGTGAATTCAGAGAAAAATGAGGACAGTTGGGACTGGAGATTTCTTCTGTAGCCCCTAGTGTATACTGACAACAGGCAAGGCTTGTACTTCATTGTCCCACAGGAACTGAACCAACACAGAAGAAAATGCTGTCTCTCTGTGGAATACCACTGTGATGCACAGAATGTTTTGAGCTGAGAGTAGGCACGATACCAACTTGCCTAGGAAAATCCATTAACCAGGGAGAGGAAGATAAAGCACCAGGCAGACCAGGAGATGCCTAATGATGAAGGAATTCATGAGCAGTCTGGAATTAGAACAAGAAACCAATGAGTCCACTAAATCAAAAGAACACTTAAGGATATTCCCTTAGAATATAAATATATGGTCTGCAACTCAAGTCATTATTTTTTTAATTTTAAAATAAATTAGTATACTGAAAGCATAGTAACTGAATAAAAATATTGAAATGCAGTACAGTCAAATAGATCAAATCATCAAAAGTAAAATTTTAAAAGGTGGAATTAATGAGAGATGAGTTCCGCTAGGAAAGAAGGGAACAGATGATACAGTGGCAGTATATGGAATGGAAAAAAAACAATCCCTGACAGTTTTGGGTCCATTTTTGATAGCCTCACTAATTTACCTAAATAGTGATGAGAAAGTGAAACACACACATATCCTGGAAATGTGTTATTTTTAGTAAAGGTGGCTCAGACAGTAAAGAATTCGCCTGCAATGCCGGAGCTCTGGATTTGATATCTGGGTCAGGAAGATTCCCTGGAGAAGGGCATGGCAATCCACTCTGGTCTTCTTGCCTGGAGAAGCCTCGTGGACAGAGGAGTCTGGCGGACTACAGTCCATAGCGTTGCAAAGGGTCGGACATAACTGAAAACTAACACTTTCACTTTTTCATTTTCTCTAACGTATTGGTAAACCAAGAGTTTAGTTTTCAGAAATCCTTTCCACTCGTGACATGCAATTAGTGATCCAGAAGAGTTTTTGTTTATATGCTTTATGCCTATTGATATGTACTGCATTGGAAATTAAAATGAAGGATTTCAGACATAATAAATTTACTACTTTACTTAAAAATAAAATGATACATTTGGTACCTGCTCATATAAAAGATCCCTTGACTTCCGTGGTGGCTCAGATGGTAAAGCGTCTGCTTACAATGCGGGAGACCTGGGTTCAATCCCTGGGTTGGAAAGATCCCCTGGAGAAGGAAATGGCAACCCACTCCAGTAGTCTTGCCTGGAAAATCCCATGGACAGAGGAGCCTGTTAGGCTACAGTCCAAGGGGTCGCAAAGAGTCGGACACAACTGACTTCACTTTCATATAAAAGATATTTAATAAATATATATTTCCAAACAAATTATTGAGAAGAGTGATATTATCTCATATTTTAGCAAGTCTCTTTAGTGTCTGGTTTATCAGAAGGCAGCTGATTTTATGTCTAATTCTGCATTCAATCTGTTGTGATTCATTATTTTGGTCAAAGCTCATGATGAAATATGTCTTCAGAGGTATGAATTGGGAAAAGTGAGGGTGTTTTCAACCTTTTCAGATACTTGTTGATATTTTATTTTTGTAACTACAGCAAAATTTGACGAGTGACATTTTCTCAAAAGCTAGTTGTTGTGTAGAACCGAAGTCCATAGCAATAAATTTTTTCATCCTCTATCACATTAGACTTCACTGGTCTCTTGCATTTTGACTATTTATGCAGATTTGTAACATCATGCATTGATCGTCTGGAAAATACTGCCTAAATATGAATCTTCCAAATAGTCACCCACTTTATTATGCACTACCAAAATACATACACACACTAAAATCCATTTTTAAAAACGTCTTTGAGTATAGTAAAGCTGCCAGCTGTCACTGGGGACACAAGTTTTCCAAAATTCCAATTTTCCCCTGAAAGCTCAAATTTTATCATCATCAGTAAATACTGTCAGGTGTTTTTCTCCTGCCAAATATTCATGTTTGAATAGCCATCATTTGTCTTTCAGTCATTCTTTCCAGTATTAATGACATTCCATGAAAAAAGCAACCAGTTCAGCTGACAGCACACACAATTACCTACCTATTTTTTTGCTGTGGGTAACAATTATATCAGTATGTAGTAGAAAATGCTCCATGCTTTGTTCCTATACCTTTACACAGACTATTAAAGAGCTTTACTCACAAAGGTCAAATTTTGATAACATTAATAATTATTACTGTTTCCTCAAGGACATTCTCAAGTGAAATAAGGGAATGATTTTTCCTGTGCATGCATGGCAGTGAGCAATCAAATAGTGATTTGTGCAGTTTTGTGCCAACACACTTAAACACCATCATTTAAGACAAGTGACATCTTAATGTTATTTTCAAAGTGATGACCTCAGGAACACCCTGAAAGTGTCTTTGAGGTCTTCACTGGTTCATGAGCCACACTCTGAGAGCCCCCAGGAAAAACACATTCCACCACTCCTCCACCCTACAGCAAAGCAGAGACGTTAAATAACACGGAATTTTACTCCTTTCCCGCATACCATATATGATCAGTGTAATCTGGAGAGGGAATTCTGTTTCCGGAGAGCAATCAAGCAACTAGTGTCTGCCAAACTGCAGGGAACACCGTCTTTAAATAAGTTGTCTCCATTAGCATGAGAGCCACCCTGTCATGTTTGCAGCTTTGGGAAGAGGAAAGAAACATTCACAGGTTCTTTGTAAACCTGTAAAATGGAGGTTGCGCAACTTTCCAACCATGTCCTATGGACGACAACTTGGTACAGCCTAGTTACTAGAAGAGCTGGGAAACCAGCTGCTAATGAAGCGAGCATATGGGCTTCCCATGTGGCTCAGTGGTAAAGAATCTACCTATCAAGGAGGAGATGCAGGTTTGATCCCTGGGTCAGGAAGATCCCCTGGAGAAGGAAATGGCTACCCACTCCAGTATTCTTGCCTGGGGAATCCCATGGACAGAGGAGCCTGGCGGACTGCAGTCCATGGGGTTGCAAAGAGTAGGACACAACTTAGCAACTAAACAACAACAATAAGAAGCAAGCACATGCCCTGGAAAGAGGAAAGGATGTGGTTTGTGTGTGTGTGTGTTTTGGTGGAAGAAAGGAAGATAGTGGCAATGTCTCATGAGTTTTGAATTTCAAGTACCTAAAAAAAATCAGAAGCTTCCACTTAATTGGAGCAATTTATTTATCTTTCAAAAAATATATTAAATGTGGTATTTAAAAATTAGGTTAGTAGATTACTAGAGAAGAAGAACTATGGAATCTTATTGGCTGACCACTTATGATTTACTTGTTAGTTGAAAGAAAAACTAAGGACTCCCAGTTTTGGTTACCTCATTTAAGAAAAATATTTCAAAAAATGCTCTAAACAACTCTAAGTGACTCAAATAGTTTAAGAAAAGACAAAATGAAAGAAGAATAAGTAGTGTCTGATGGCATTTTATATCTGATTAATGCAATGATAGTGTGCTTGGAATTTTGTGCTAAGTGGTATGACGTATACTTATAGAAAAAGGAAAAATAAAACTAAATTACTAGAAATAGCACAACAACATTTTAGAAAAAAATGGAACAGGTGAGCTTGAGCAAGGGAAAATAAATATATTCTTTTAAGGCTGAAATGAAATAAGGTACTGTGTAATGATAAAATACAATTTTCTTGGAGGACATATTCCTCATAAAACTGTAAGTACCAGAGCATTTAGCATTCCAAACATAAAGCTCAATCGATTAGAAATGCAGGAAAAGTTGATAAAAATAGAATGATACTCAGAGAATGGAATATATCTTTTGCAGAAATAGAAATATCTATTAGAAATTAATAAATGAGAACATATATGAATTGAATATTGTAATAAGCTCCACTCAAACATGAATATCTGATTTCTGTATTCTGTGAATATTGAATACACGTATATCTTATTAGTGTCCAAGGAACACTTATGAAACTAATCATGCATGTGGCTTTAAGTTTTGAAGCTTTTAAAAAATGAATAGTTCAAAGTCTACTATCATGGTCATATATTTAATAAACTTAGAAATAGGTTGTAAACATACAGTATAAAAATGTGAACTGCTTTAATGTAAGAAACACAGTTATGAATAATGACCTGAATTAGAATACTCCTAAAACCGCAATCTTCAGGAAAGTAAATAAAAGGGAATATAAGGAATAACAAAACTGAAGACCCATTGCTTGAAAATACTTTAAAAAGACTTTATATTTAAATTTGACTCTAGGGGGGAACTAAGATGGCGGAGGAATAGGACGGGGAAACCACTCTCTCCCCAATAAATACACCAAAAGAACTTTTAAAGGCCGCGCAAACTCCATAAAACAGGATCTAAATGCTGGCAGAGGACATCGGGCATCTGAAGGGACGGCCCATTGCCGACGAGAGGAGGTAGGACAAAAGAAAAAAGAGAGAGAAAAAAGTAAAGGGAGAGACAGAGTTGGGGGCGGGGATCCGTCCCGGAAGGGGAGTCTGGAATAAAGAGGAAAAAAAAAAAAAAAGAGGAGAAAGGTTTCCGAATACCAGGGAGCATTCTCTCGGGCGGATTTGCGGTGAATCTTGGAGAGCAAGATAGCGGGGAGTAAAAGCAGATTAATAATTAAGCCCTGCAAGCTACATTTCTGGCTGGAAGGCACAGGGAAGCGGCGGCGGACGCCCCACCCCCCACTAGCCAAAGCGGACTGCTCAGGGAGGGGCGGGCCGCGCGCTCAGGGAACGGAGCAGCCTGAGCGACCCAACCCAGGGGACTAACCGGAGATAGACTGGGAAGTAGCCTTCCCCAGGAAGAGCCCCCCTGCCAGGCCCACGCAGAACAAGGAGAGGTGTGGAGTCGGCAGAGAGGCGGCCGGCCGGGTGGCACAGAACAAAGGGCGTGCAGAGTCGGCAGGGAGGCGGCCGGCCGGGTGGCACAGAACAAAGGGCGTGCAGAGTCGGCAGGGAGGCGGCCGGCCGAGGAGATCTGGGCGCCTGTGGGCTGCGGACCGGCCCAGCCCCCGCCCGAGTGCAGCGGGCATAACCCAGCCTCAGCGAGACCAAAGGGTGAGGCGGAGTCGGCAGGGAGGCGGCCCGCTGGGCAGAGCTGGGCGCCTTCGGGCTGCGGAAAGACCCAACCCCTGCCCGAGACCAGCGGGCATAGCCCAGCCCCGGCGAGGCTTCCTCGGCCAAATTGCGCACAGAGCTAGGTGCTAACCAAGACTACTGGGGATTCTGGACGGATCGGAGCTCTGCACACCTAAGAAGAGGTGCTTAGCTGCACGTCGGGAAAGCCGAGCGGTTGGGCCGGGGGAGGGGAGAAGCCGCGCTCCCCAACTGCGCCGGGTGGACGACAAAGAGCCGAGCAGAAGGGGCGGGGGAAGCGCACTCAGCAGGAGCAGGGCAAACTCCAGAGCGCTGAATAGACACATAAAAGACCAGCAAACAGAAGATGCTTAAGCTAGCAGAGGCAACAGCTTTGGAACTGACAGGAGTAGCAGATTAAATCCCTGCAGGTGGGGCAGACTGCATAGAAAGGAGTCTATAGACCATGAGAAGTACAAGCCAGACCCAAGAAATTGTCTGAAAAATAAACTGACCCCTCGCCGTACACACCAGCACCAGAGAAAGCCTTAGTTATAACCGTACTAGGAACATCTTTTAAATTTTTAAAACTTTTTTATACCCTTTT
>ML661340.1:268133-287300 GCA_007570785.1 Antilocapra americana | reverse complement strand
TAAAAATAAAATAAAATAAATTTGACTATAAATAACTGGAGTAAATCCTCATCTTGTGTTAATCAAGTTTGCTGCACTGACAGATAAGCCTGATGTCTTGGTGGCTTATGACATCTAAGATTTCTTTCTTGCTGATATCCTCGGAGGGCTGTGTTGGTTGAAACTTCTCCAGGCTATGTGGACTGAAGTTGGGGACTCAGGTTGAGGTTTCAGTAACCACATGGAAGATGCCATTTTCATGACTCAGTGAGAAGCAACAAGCACACAAATGCATTTAAAACATTTGCTTGTACTTTGCCACTCAGATGTTCTTTGCCAAACAAATCATGTGTGGTCAGTGATGCACATTACTTATTTGGAGGCACTGAAATGCACTAGATAAGTGCAGGGTGATATCATCCTCTTATAAGGATAGGAAAGGAGAGAATGCTTTTGAAGAACAAGATAATCTTCCACGTATCTTACATACAAAAACTCAAATTAAAACAAAAGTAGCTGGGGGAGAGTGCACTAAAAATTAAAATTAACATAAAATAATATTATGTTAGAAATGAGAAAAATGCACAGCCACACGTACAGAAATTGTTGATTCAATCATAAGAATGTAATTTACTACATGTAAATTTAAGGAAACAAATTTGAAAATTTATTAAACAAATAATGACCTAGCCCAGCAAAAATTACCAAATGATTTTTAAAGAAGGACATAAGGCTTTATGAGACTAATTACTAGACAAATTAGTGTTAACTTAAAATGATCATTTCATAGTAGAGATCTATCTAATCTTTAAAACAGAAATGTGACTTATCTATTCCTAGAGACATTTCATTTCATAGTGATTAAAGAACTTTATGTCAAAAACTTTATAGCACTAAATGGGAAATAAATAATGGGAGATCATTTTCACTGTAGATATATAACCAAATTTAAATATTAAAAACCCTCTTCAAACAACATAAGAGAGAACTCTACACATGGGCATCACCAGATGGTCAATATTGAAATCAGACTGATTATAGTCTTTGCAGCCAAAGATGGAGAAACTCTATGTAGTCAGCAAAAACAAGAACAGGAGCTAACTGTGGCTCAGATCGTCAACTCCTTATTGCAAAATTCAGACTTAAATTGAAGACAGTAGGGAAAACCAGTAGACCATTCAGGTAAGACCTAAATGAAAACCCTAAGATTATACAGTGGAAGAGACAAATAGATTCAAGGGTTTATACCTGATAGAGTGCCTGAAGAACTACGGACAGAGGGTCTTAACATTGTACAGGAGGCAGTGATCAACACCATCACCAAGGGAAAAAGAAAAGCAAAAAGGCAAAAAGTTTGTCGAAGGAGGCCTTACAAATAACTGAGAAAAGAAGAGAATTGAAAAGCAAGAGAAAAGGAAAGATATACTCATCTGAATGCAGAGTTTCAAAGAATAGCAAGGAAGATAAGAAAGCCTTCCTAAGTGTCAATACAAAGATGTAGAGAAATAAAACAGAATGGGAAAGAATAGAGATCTCTTCAAGAAAATTAGAGATGCCAAGGGAACTTTTCATGTGAAGATGGGCACAATAACAGTCAGAAAAGGTATGGACCTAACAGAAGCAGCAGATATTAAGAAGAGGTGGCAAGAATACACAGAAGAACTATATAAAAAAAAATGATGTCAATGACCCAGATCACTCACCTATAGCCAGACAGCTTGGAGTGCAAAGTCCAACGGGCCTTAGGAAGCATCACTATGAACAAAGCTAATGGAGGTGATGAAATTCCGGCTGATGGATTCCAAATCAAAAAGATGATTCCGTGAAAGTGCTTCACTCAATATGTCAGCAAATTTGGAAAACTCAGCACTGGCCACAGGACTGGAAAAGATCAGTTTTCATTCCAATCCCAAAGAAAGGCATTGCCGAAGAATGCTCATACTACTGCAGTTGCACTCATTTCACATGTGAGCAAAGTAATACTCAAAATTCTCCAAGCTTGGCTTAAATAATACATGAACCAAGGATTTCTAGATGTTCAAGCTGGACTTATAAGAGGAAGCAGAACCAGAGATCAAGTTGCAAACATCTGTTGGATCATGGAAAAAGCAAGAGAATTAAATAAAAAATCTACTTCTGCTTCATTGACTATGCTAACTCTTAGATGGTATGGATTACACCAAGCTGTGGAAAATTCTTCAAGAGATAGGACTACTAGACCATCTTACCTACCACCTGTGAAACCTGTATGAAGGTCAAGAAGCAACAGTTAAAGCCGGACATGACAACAATACAGTATATTAACGCATATATATGGAATTTAAAAAGACGGTAACGAGAACCCAGCATGCGAGACAGCAAAAGGAACGCAGATGTATAGAATAGACTCGTGGACTTTGTGGATGAGGGTAAGGGTGGGATGATATGGGAGAAGGGCATTGAAACATGTTAATTATCATATGTCTAATCAATCGCCAGCCCAGGATTGATGCTCGGGGCTGGTGCAGCGAGATTTCCCGGGGGGGAGGGAGGAGGGAGGGGGGTTCCGGAGGGGAAGCATATGTAAACCCATGGTGATATCATGTCATTGTATGGCAAAAACAAACAAAAAAAAAAAAAGAAAGAAAGAAAGAAAGTCTGTGGGCATCAACGGAGACCCAGAGCAGCCAAAAATAAATAAATGAATGAATAAATACAAGAAAAAAAAATGGACATGAAACAATGTACTGATTCAAAGTTGGTAAAGAAGCACGTCAAAGCTGCATATTGTCACCCTGCTTATTTAACTTATATGCAGAGTACATCATGCAATATGCCAAACTGAGGGAAGCACAAGCTGGAATCAAAATTTCTGGGACAAATATCAATAATCTAAAATATGCAGATAACAAACACCACCCTAATGGCAGAAAGCAAAGAAGAACTAAAGAGCCTCTTGATGAAAGTGAAAAGAGAGAGAAAAAGCTCTCTTAAAACAGCATTCAAAAATCCAACATCATGGCATCTGGTTCCATCACTTCATGGCAAGTAGATGGGGAAACAATGGAAACATAAAGATGGAAAAATAAAGATGGAGACTTTATTTTCTTAGGCTCCAAAATCACTGCAGATGCTGACTGCAGTCATGAAATTAAAAGATGCGTGCTGCTTGGTAGAAAAGCAATGACAAGACTAGACAGTGTATTAAGAAGCAGAGACATTATTTGCCAACACAGGTCCATATCAGTTCAGTTCAGTTCAGTCACTCCATCACATCTGACTCTTTGCAACCCCATGGACTGCAGCATGCCAGGCTTCCCATCCACCACCAACTCCCAGAGCTTGCTCAAACTCATGTCCATCGATTCGGTGATGCCATCCAGCCATCTCATCCTCTGTCATCCCCTTCTCCTCCTGCCTTAAATCTTTCCCAGCATGAGGATTTTTCTAATGAGTCAGTTCTTCGCATCAGGTGGCCAAATTATTGGCGCTTCAGCTTCAGCATTAGTCCTTCCAATGACTATTCAGAACTGATTTCCTTTAGGATTGACTGCTTTGATCTCCTTGCAGTCCAAGGGAATCTCAAGAGTCTTCTCCAGCACCGCAATTCAAGCCTCAATTCTTTGGTGCTCAGCTTTCTTTATTGCTCAAATCTCACATCCATACATAACTACTTGAAAAACCATAGCTTTGACTAGTTGAACCTTTGTTGGCAAAGTAATGTCATAGCTCTTCTTCTAAGGAAAAAGTGTCTTTTAATTTCATGGCTGCAGTCGGCATTTGCAGAGACTTTGAAGCCCAAGAAAATAAAGTCTGTCACTGTTTCCATTGTTATCCCATCTATTTGCCACGAAGCGGTGGGGCCAGATGTCATGATCTTAGTTATTTGAGTGTCGAGTATTAAGACAGCATTTTCACTCTTCTCTCACTTTCATCAAGAGGCTCTTGATGAAGGTCCATATAGACAAAGCTATGGTTTTTCCAGCTGTCATGTATGGGTGTGAGAGTTGGACCATGAAAAAATTGAGTGCCCAAGAATTTATGCTTTTGAATTGTGGTATAGGAGAAGACTCTTGAGAGTCCCTTGGACTGCAAGCAGATCAAACCAGTCAATCCTAAAGAAAATCAGTCCTGAATATTCATTGGAGTGACTGATGCTGATGCTAAAATACTTTGGCAACCTGATGTCAGGAGCTGACTCATTAGAAAAGAGGCTGATGTTAGGAAGGATTGAAGGCAAGAGGAGAACGAGATGAAAGAGGATGAGATGGTTGAATGACATCATCAACTCAATGGACATGAATTTGAGCAAACTCCAGGAGATGGTGAAAGACAGGGAAGCCTGGCATACTGCAGTCCATGGGTTCACAAAGAGTCAGACATGACTGTGTAACTGAAGAACAAGGGTTAGGTAGAGTGTCAGAATATTTACAATTTGTTTTTCCTTTTTTAATGGAAGGATAGAGTTGATATTAAAATATTATCAAAATTAATTATATATCATGAAATTAAAACTCATAGTATGCTAGTAAGTGCCTCAAAGGTAATTGCAATATCCAAGAATCTGTCTTCAAACAGGCTTATATAGCATAGAGACAGAAAAAAACTTCAAAGCTGCAAAATTCAGTTCCTTTTACAACAGTGATGCTTTATTATATGATCAGTCACTTCAGTCTTGTCCTACTCTTTCTGACCCCATGGGCTATAGCCCACCAGGCTTCTCTGTCCACGGAATTCTCCAGTCAATAATACTGGAGTGGGTTGCCATGCCCTCCTCCAGGGGATCTTCCCAACCCAGGGATCGAACTCTTGGCCTGTTCTGTGTCGTCTGCATTACAGGCAGATTCTTTACCACTGGGCAACCGAGGAAGTGGTTGCCCAAATCTCAGTGGCTTCCACAGCCACTTTTTTCCTTATTCTGTGATGGTTGGTTTTACCTGTTAACTTGACTAAACCGTGATTGCTTCATCCACATTAGCCCAGATTTGCTGTGATGGTATTTGTACACGAGATCAACGTGATCAACATTTGTAATCGGTCAGCAGCATGTACGGCAGATTACACTTCAGGATGCAGATGGCCTCATCCAATCATTTGAAGGCTTTAAGGGCAAAGACAGAGATTTCCCCAAAAGAGGAACTCTACCTCAAAATTGCAATAGAAATCCTCCCTGAGTGTTCAACCTACTGGGCCCGCACTATAAATTTCAGACTTGTGAGCACTTTAAAAAGTCATGAGTCTTTACAATAAACTTTCTTTCTTTGTCTCTATCTTTCTGTCTCTCCTCTATATGTCCTACATACAGATAAATTTATATATACCTGTGAGGGTCTCAAGTGGCTCAGTGATAATCTGCCTGTAATGCAGGAGATGCAGGAGACACAGGCTTGATCCCTGGGTCGGGAAGATGCTGTGAAGCAGGAAATGGCGGCCCACTGTAGTAATCTTGGAAATTTCATACAGAGGAGCTTGGCGGGCTCCGGTCCAGGGAGTCAAAAAGGAGTCAGACACGTCTAAGCATGTAGACATGAATTCATAGAATATCTTATGTAGCATATATATAAATTTATATATTTATATGCATATATATCAAGTATATCTGAGATATGTATATGAAATATGTCTAGAATATCTATCTATACCCCACTGGTTCTGTTTCTCTTGGGTTCAGATTTACCACACATGAATTCACCCCAGGCCCAACTTGAAGGGGCACTGGATGATTCTTACCAGTCTGCCAAAAGACAAGGCAAAACCCTACACAATCCCATTTAAAACTTCTGCTTGAATTGCATCTCATCACATCTCTGCCCAAAGCAGAATCAGAGGATGGGCAAGTTCACATCATTACATGCAAGAGGGAGGGATTTTTTGTTGTTGTTATTGCTTTAAGAAAGCCTACATGACAGTACCAGAATTCAAATATCATTTTTTGTGTAAATGAGGGCAAATAAGAATTCCTTATATTACAATTATTTATGATAAGCTGGGAAATGTTGAATAAAATAAGGTGGCAAACTAAAATAAGTGGTTATAAAAATCTTTCAAAAATAATGCATAAAATCATTCATTTTTGCTAGGTTAATTTGATTTTGGAGAAATCCATTTTCTGATAAAGTACGCTAAAAAACAATAATTGTTAACATTTGGCTAGGTGATTGAAACATGTAAATAAATAAGCATAAATTACAATTTTTGAATTGAAAGTGATCAACTTGTATGAAATGTAAAAATCATCCCCTTACAAAATTATAAGCAACTTTTTAAATTAAATTCAATAGTAAAGGCCTGGACTTAAGAATAAAAAAAAAAGTATTCAGTCTTAACAGAAGACCAGAACAAGTAAAAGTCTGTACCATAAGTTTGGAAGGGAAGCTTTAGTATATATAAAACATTCAGTCATAAGTAACAAATTAGTATTCTTGCTTGAGTGAGTTACCATTTCCTCCTCCAGGGGGTCTTCCAGACCCAGGGATCGAATCTGTGTTTCCTGCATCTCCTGCATTGCAGGCGGGTTCTTTACCATTGAACCATCAGGGAATATGGAAAGAGTAATTATAATGTCTCCAGTCTCCCAGTTATGAGAAGCATACAGTAGCAGGGATCAACTGATACCATTCTGAAGATAATTAAGACAGCTATCAGCTCAAGAAGTGGGGGATACATGTATCCTTACAGCGATTCACATTGCTGTACAGGCAGAAACCAACACAGCATCGTAAGGTAATTATCCTCCAATTAAAAATAAAGACTCTGGTCAACAGGACTGCAAGCAATTAACATTGGCCTCAAACACACCCCTTCCCCTGCTCCAGGGGTCTCTCAGTCACCACAATAAGTTCCAGGGGTATGAGCAGGTCTTAGTTCAGACAATTAAGATGTAGCCTGAGGCCAGTTTATATTCATTATGACCAAAGGAATAACATCTGGCTGATCTTTGGTGTATTGTCAGTAATTACAGGGGATATAAAATGAGCCAACAAGCAACTCCCACCTCTTGTGGAAACAGTCCATAGTCACTCACTAGCTCTGTATACTAACATATTACCCAAAAGATTATGCAAGGAGATCAAACTAGTCCATCCTAAAGGAAATCAACTCTGAATATTCATTGGAAGGACTGATGCTGAAATGGAGCTACAATACTTTGGCCACCTACCTGATGTGAACAGCCAACTCATTCTAAGAGATTGATGCTGGTAAAGATTGAAGACAGGAGGAGAAGGGGACTACAGAGGATGAGATGGCTGGATGATATCATGGACTCAATGAATATGAGTTTAAGCAAACTCTGGGAGATGGTAGGGAACAAGGAAGCAGGCGTGTTGCAGTCCATGGGGTTGAAAAGACTGCATGCAATGCAACTTAGTGACTGAACAGCATCATCAACCCCAAAGGGCACAGGTCATTTCGGTTTGGGGTTTGTTCTTAAAATTGGTTTGATCTGATGTGGTCAGTTTGAGAGGAGAATGTGGAAACGCCTCTTTGCGGCCAGCCTCTTTTGCCACAGGAAATAAGGGCTACCTTTTTGTAGGAGTTACAAGTCTGCTGCAGGCTTCCCCAGTGGCTTAGTGGTAAAGAATCTGCCTATCAGTGAAAGGGACATGAGTTTGATCTCTGCGTTGGGAAAATCCCCTTAAAGAGGAAATGGCAACCCACTCCAGTATTCTTGCTGGGGAGATCCCATGGAGAGAGGAGCCTGGTGGATGACAGTCCATGAAGTCACAAAAGAGATGAACACTGTTTTCCATAGTGGCTGTACTAGTTTGCATTCCCACCAACAGTGTAAGAGGGTTCCCTTTTCTCCACATCCTCTCCAGCATTTATTACTTGTAGACTTTTGGATGGCAGCCATTCTGACTGGTGTAAAGTGGTACCTCATTGTGGTTTTGATTTGCATTTCTCTGATAATGAGTGATGTTGAGCATCTTTTCATGTGTTTGTTAGCCATTTTTATATCTTCTTTGGAGAAATGTCTGTTAAGTTCTTTGGCCCACTTTTTGATTGGGTTGTTTGTTTTTCTAGAATGGAGCTGCAGGAGTTGTTTGTATATTTTTGAGATTAATTGTTTGTCTGTTGCTTCACTGGCTATTATTTTCTCCCATTCTGAAGACTGTCTTTTCACCTTGCTTATAGTTTCCTTTGTTGTGCAAAAGCTTTTAATTTTAATTAGGTCCCATTTGTTTATTCGTGTTTTTGTTTCCAATATTCTGGGAGGCAAAAGGAAGGCAGATGTATAGAATAGACTCATGGACTTTGTGGATGAGGGTAAGGGTGGGATGATATGGGAGAAGGGCATTGAAGCATGTTAATTGTCATGTGTCTAAGCAATCGCCAGCCCAGGGTTGATGCTCGGGGCTGGTACAGCGAGATTTCCCGGGGGGGAGGAAGGAGGGAGGGGGATTCCGGAGGGGAAGCATATGTAAACCCATGGTGATATCATGACAATGTATGGCAAAAACAATAAAAATAAATTAATAAATAAATAAATAAAATTAAATGGGTAAAAAAAAAAAGAGATGAACACGACTCAGTCACTAAACAACAAGGAGTCTGCCATACAACCATAGCTTTGCATCAGAAGCATAGAGCTTTACTTTGTGCTCAGCCTATGAAGGTGATAGATTGCCCTGCTCAGTGTGCTGATAATTCAACAAGTGAGTATAGCAAAATGAGCAGCACAAGCTTGATCAGGATCTTGGTTCCTGCTTTTGACCCCAAAGAGGAGCATTTGAAACTGCTGGTCCATAAGGCTTCCCAGCAGCAGACCAGATGGCCATGACACTGACCGCAGCCCGAGTGTTAGTAATGTAACCTGACAGGTCCTTGGAGTATTTTCTAAGGCCAAGAAAATGACTGTTAATTGATCCCTTTGTGCTGCTGACTGACCCTTAGAATATTTGGTCTTTGAAAGTCCTCGATGGGGCTGGATTGCTAATACCACCCAAAGGACAACAGAAACTTTTACCTCAACCAAGCCGTCAGTCTACCAAGCCCAGACATTTAGGAGAATCCCAATAAATCACCGTCTTCATGGAGCTAGTGATTTTGCTTCAAAAGTGGGATGAGGGATAAAGCTTCCCCAAAGATGAAACTGCCACTTTTTCTTTCCTTCCTTTGGCCATCAGCATAGCACGAGCTGATGTGGGTCCGGGTGCTGATGCTGATCTGGAAATGGAATACAGAATTTCCACTTCTCACAGAAGCTGATCATTACCTTCCCATGTTAATTCTTGAATACCAAGAATTAACTCCTAAATGGTATTAATGAGTCAGAGGATCAGAATAAAGCAGCTTTTTTTTTTTTAAGTAACATACTTGGGGGCTGTGTCAGGCAGATGTCATTCTTCTACTGAAAAATAGCTTTTCAGTTTCAGCAGCAATTGTATCTTTTTAAAAGTTTTTAATTGGAGTATAACTGCTTTATAATGTTGTGTTAACTTCTGCAGTGCAACAATGTGAATCAGTTCATACATATACGCCCTCCCTCTAAGACCTCCTTTTCACCCCACCCCTCAAGGTCATCAGGGAGCTCCGAGCTGAGCTCCCAGTGCAGTGATATATTCGGCAACTTCCCACTATCTTTCTTTTTACACATGGTGTGTTGTGCTTCGTCACTCAGTCGTATCCAACTCTTTGCAACCCCATGGACTGTAGCCCACCAGGCTCCTCAGTCCACGGGGATTCTTCAAGGCAAGAATACTGGAGTGGGATGCCATTTCCTCCTCCAGGGATATTCCTGACCAGGGGATCAAACCCACATCTCTTGTGTCTCCTGTGTTGGCAAGCAGATTCTACCACTGGCCACCTGGGCTTCTCTTTCTCTTTTTTTTTTAACCTTATAATAAAACAATAATGAAATGTTCTGTTATGTCATAAATAAAAGTCAACCTGCATCCATAAATATAACCTGAAGATACATTTCTTTATTTCAATTTGATTAATTTGTATTAAGCCTTTTGAGATATATTAGAAAATTATCGCCTGAAAAAATCTTAACATAAGGAAGGAAATTTTAGGCATATATGTGTGTACAAAATTTCAAAACACAGGGTTAGGAAATTGCATATATTTCTTGAAGAATCATTAATATTTCTTAAAGATTAGATTATTAATGTATATTAAGGGTAAATTATTTTATGTATATCATCTATTTTTCTGAATTCGAAATTTATAATAGTAGATCTTAAGCACTAAAGAAATCTAAAGATACTAATGTGTTTTGGAATACTAGGAATTTTAGTATTTGAGCATCCTAGATCAATTATATTCAATAAAAAACATACTGGCAGTCTCTAATCAGCACTCTAATCAGCACATTTTCAGCACTGTTTCCTGAGAGACGCCTCAAGTTATTAGTCATTGATTGGTATGTTCTTATATATTTTAAAACATGTAACATGGCACTGACATATCCAATGAAATAATTTATTTAATCTGAAATTAAAATGTATGTTCATATGTGCACCTATGGCTAATTCATGTTGGTATATGACAGAAATCAAACCAATAAAAAAAAACAATATTAAATAAATGCTGTTTTTCAGCATAGGATCCCTTCATTAACAGAATCATCAATATTTCAAAAATAGGTAGCCTACATCTAGACCTGCTTTCCCAGCAGCTCAGGAGTAATCTGCCTGCAGTGCAGGATAAAGCATAGAAGACTTGGATTCGATGCTCAGGTGAGGAAGATCCCCTGGAGGAGTTCACGGCAGTCTGTCCCAGTATTCTTGTCTGGAGAATCCCATGGACAGAGGAGCCTGGCGGACCAGAGTCCCTGGGGTTGCAGAGCCGAACGTGACTGAAGTGACTGAGCACTCAGGTATGTGCCTCTAGACCATCCGGTTTGGATGTTTGACTTATCTTTGGAATTCTACTCTGTACTTCAAAAATAAATATCTAATGACACTTCGGCAAAGAAATAAGCCCTGTGCATTCATTTGCAGTAGAAGAAGATAGTATAAACTTAGCCCTTATAAAACTGGAGCCTGTTACAAAACTAGCCAGATAGATAAACTTGAGCAAGGTTCATTTTATGTTGTTTGGGAAGTATTTTGCACCCATTAAGTAAGCTTAAGTGTATAAGCAAAAATGATAGCTGGCATGCACAATGAAAACAGTATTGTAAAACTTCAGCTTACAGTTAATTTATTCACAGAAAGGCAATGAGGATTTGTCATTTCAGGGTATTTTCTACTTTGCATTATACTCCCAAACTAGCAAATTTTGTCAAACTTTCCAGTTCTTTTAACAGCTTATAAAATGATTGCCAAACTATGGGAATTTAATGAAAGGGGATTATGAAAATAAACATATCAATTTTAAAGAAAACTTCAGTTGAACTGGATGCTTTTCTAAGAAAGACACTTAGTAATGAAAAGCTCACAGTCGCTGTCTTCATAGGTCATATCGTTTAGTACAAAAATGTATGGATGTGAGAGCTGAATCATAAAGAAGACTGAGTGCTGAAGAATTGATTCTTTCACATTGTAGTGCTGGAGAAGACTCTTGAGTGTCCCTTGGACAGCAAAGAGATATAACCAATCCATCCTAAAGGAGATCAACCCTGAGTATTTATTGGGAGAACTGATGCTGACGCTGAAACTACAATACTTTGGCCATCTGATGTGAACAGTCAACTCATTGGAAAATATCCTGATGCTGGGAAAGATTGAAGGCGAAAGGAGAATGGGATAGCAGAGGAAGAAATGGTTAGAGAGCATCACTGAGCCAGTGGACATGAATCTGAGCAAACTGCAGGAGATAGTGAAGGACACAGGAGCCTGGCGTGCAGCAGTCAATGGGGTCTCCCACAACTTGGTGACTAAACAACAACAAAGTAGGAAAATAATAAAGTAGAGTAAAGAATGAGTATAATGAAAGGAATGGTTATAGGAAAAATAAAGTATAAATTTCTAGCAATAGGTTGATGGGATTATTTCAATTGGTCATTAGAAGAATCCTCATGGAGAAGGTTATGTTTCAGCAAAGACTGAGACATGCTAGGGAGTAAGTTATATACATATGGGCACAGAACATTCCAGCAAATGCAAATTATCTGAGGCAACAGGGGTAATGGAGATATGACAAAGAAGACTGTTGGAGAAGCTGCATTTGACAAATAAATCGGGACTTCGGCATTGCTCCAATGCCATGCCATTGCGCCATGCTAAGACTGAGGTGCCTTCTAGATATCCAAGTAGAGCTGTCAAGCACACAGGTAAGCATTAAGTTTGAACATATCAGAGAAAATATATCATTTTATTAAATATATGTTCTATATATAGACTTTTATTTTTTCTCTTTATTGATTGAAGATTCAATCTCAACATTCCATAGAGTGATATGTACCATATCTAATACACTAGATTATAAACATCTGATGTGTGAGGTGTCTGTGTGTGCGTGTGTGTGTGTGTGTGTGTGTGTGTGTGTGTGTGTGTATGTTGCTGTTTTGTTGCAAAGTCATGTTTGACTCTTTGTGACATCTGGTGTAGTCCATCAGGCTCCTCTATCCATGGAATTTCCCATGCAAAAATAATGAAATAGGTTGCCATTTCCTCCTCCAAGGGATTTTTCCCAACACTGAGATTGAAATCATGTCTTCTGCCTGGCAGACCAGCTCTATACTATTGAGCCACCAGTGTAGCCACTCTCTCTCCTCTCTCTGTGCACTGTTCAACTCTTTGAGAAACTATGGACTATAGTCTGCATGCTTCACTATCCATGAGACCCTCCAGGCAAGAATACTGGAGTGGATTGCCATTTTCTCTTCCAGGTGATCTTCCCAACCCAGGGATTGAACCCGTGTCTCTTCTGTCTCCTGAATTGACAGGCAGGTTCTTTACCATTAATGTCACCTGGGAAGCCCACTCTACTGATAGATAGTTATTAGACTTTTTGTCAATGTGTTTCTCTCTGTTATTTCTTGCCTACTAGGAAAGCAATATGGCAGTTTATTAGATTGGAATGATGGTTAACCCCACCAAATTGGTTAAAGGCTCTTAAGAACAAACATTGAAGTGTCACTGACCAAGAGGAAATCCTGCCTTGAGACCCCTGAATAGAAGTTTCATTTGGATTTCCAGCCTGCCAGACTTCTGATGCAGGATTATATCAAACCCTGTCTGAGATTCCAGCCTGAGGGCCTGCACCAAGGATTTTGGACTTGCTACCTCCAGAACTGTGTGTGAGCCAATGTATAAAATATTTTTACAAAGAAATTTACTTTAATTATATATATATACACACATATATATCCTATTGGTTCTCTTTCCCTAACTAACCCAGACTGATACAAGTAGACAAATCAGGTGCCTAGTTTTTAATGTTATTTCTCCCTCTCTTGGTTACTTAACATAATGCCTGATACACAGTATGCTTTCAGCGTTAATAAGTAGTTTGAAAGTACTGGATTGCTTTTAGGAACTGCAAGGATTGATGATACAAAGTGCCTCAAAGTTCTACATTGTTATGAGCTTGCAGACTCAGAATAATTATTCATATCCATCCAGCCTGATATAATGTTCAGCAGAGTGTGTTCATGACTGATGAGCAATTGTTATCATTTATTTTCCCTAGAACATGGTACACCAAAGTAAGGATGTAAGTAAGATTACAGATTTAAAAGCCTGAGATAGAGTCAAGCTCATGCAACTATTGATATAAATAATAATAACAAATATCATTTATTGAAAATCTTCATAATAGCCATTCTAACTTGTTTTAACAGTGCCAGTAATATTATTTGCACAATTTATAGAATATAAATAAATTACCAGCATAAAATAAATCATTCCTTTATATTAAACAAATTATTTAATACAAAAAAATCATCCTGTGAAATTTTCAAGTGAGTTGTCTGTTTATATGATATAACAAATTTGTTACAATTGTAGATTGGTATTGTCAATTACAATAAGGTTTTGGAGAACAACAGAAAATTTGAAAGTAACTGAAATAAAAAGATATTTTAAATGATTTTTTTTTACACATCTGTCCACCATGTAATTTGCTACAATGTTAAGAATGATTTGGTCTATTAACAAGGTAATGTCTATATTAATGTTCTATTACATTGTTTTCTACATGCCTTTTCATTTTTCCCTCTAACCCATATAAATATATGCAAGCAATTGTTTTCTCATTTGTTCACCTTCATTGCTCTATCAAAATCAAGTCTAAGTACATTATCTCACAAAACAACCCACTTTTTAGTGTTTTATACCTGAAACTTTATTAATGTACTCTGAATTTTCCAAATAGTAACCTGGTCCAGCATTGAGTTAATTGATGTTTCTTAACACTCCATTACCAAATCATTACTTTTACATTTATTTGATAAATAATGACAACAAATGGCACATGAAATAAATTTCATTGATATATTTTCAGCTTCTAATTAAAAATATATACATTGAGTTATGACTAACTTTTTATATTGACCATCTATAGCAAAATAAGTATTTTCTATAATTAATCCTAATCTTTACACAAGTAAATAGAAGAAGTTTCCACCTAAAATTTGAGATAGTAATTTTGCATGGCAGTGTACTAATAATTGAGGTTTCCCAGGTGGTGCTAGTGGTAAAGAACCTGCTTGCCAGTTCGGGAGACACTCGAGACACAAGTTTGATCCCTGAGTTGGAAGATCCCCTAGAGGAGGGCATGGCAATCCACTCCAGTATTCTTGACTGGAGAATTCCATGGCCAGAGGAGCCTGGTGGGCTACAGTTCATAAGGCTGCAAAGAGTCAAGCACAACTAAGAGACTTAACATCACATATTCATATTAATAATCAGCCATTTTTATCGGTATCTTTTCATTCGTTCCCACTTTATACCACTACCACCAACAATGAAAGAAATTCTGTAAGAGCTTCTAAAAGTAAACTCAAAAAATATATTTCTTGTGCTATAAAGAAATTTTATTCTCAATTTTATAAAACTAGATAAAATAAGATTTTACTTTCAAAAGCAGTAACTTGAAAATGGCAGATGTTTCTTTGTGAACATGTAACCAGTTTTATTGTTTTGAGAAAATATAGACAAAATTGTGCTTTTTTTTGTATTTGGAAATTACAGACTGGATTGTATTTTGCATAGTATGGGATACTTGATTAAGATAGACCCTTGGTGAAATTTACACCTGATGTGGCTGCTCTATTTTGAAAGGAAACAGCTGTTTTCCTAATGTTCCTGTGGTTTTATGAACATGATGTTTGCTTTATGAGACAAAGTGGATTCAAATGAGCTCCCTCAACTCCCTCCAGAAACAAATTTTTCAAATGTTTTGTAACTTACTATTGCTTGATAAATGCTATATTGCAGATTATTCTAGGTGTTATGCCTTGGGCTCCTAAAGTGCTGCCATTTGCTTGTTTATTTTCTTCTCAGGCTAGGGAATTGCTTTATGAACTCCAAGTCATAAAGGAGAGCAACAGAGTGGGAAGAAAACCATTCGGTATAATACTGCTTTGACTGAAAAGGAAATTGGATTTTATCTGTTGCAAAGAGGTCACAAATTTTATTGTTAAATGGTCTAAAAGTATACTTATTTAATAAGATGTGGGCCAAAAATGAAAAAAATTCTTTAATCCCAGGCCCCCAGCAAGTGCTCCGTAACAGATTTTTCATAGAATTTTCACATTTGGTAAACTTAAACTTTTATTATAGCTTTGATGGATTGTTTTCCATATTTGTTCTCAACCTTGCTATATGGATAAAGTTGACATTTTTAAACAGAGAGATCCTTATGTGGGAAGTAGAGTTATTTATATTTGACATAGATTTCTGGAAGTGATTTATAAAGAAGCTCAAATGTATTAAGCCAATGTCGAAAGGAGAGCTTCATTAAATATATGTGTACAGTACTATGCTGGCAAGAATTCCAATTTAGTCCTCATTTCAATTGTCTTAAGATGATCCTCTGTGTTTTAAAGGATCTGCTGGGAAACTAGAGAGTAGGAAATGAATTAAATTTAGAATTGTATAATATGTTAGGTTGCATGCATTGTAAATTCCCACTTTAAATATAACAAAATACCATTATCTGAGAATCAAACCCTTTCCTTTTAAAAGCTGTGGACACCTTATTGCACATGAATTGCCTAAATAATATACATATGCTATCATTCTGTTTATAATTTTCTCTAGGCTTTCTAAGATTATTTGGAAGTCAAGCTGAAGAACTATCTAGCAGGAAATGTGGATATAGAAATTTCAGAGTCAATAAATTAGTGTGTCTGCTTAAAATTGAAAAAGATAATATTTTTGAAATGACTGTGCCTAGTTTTTAATAACTTTATGATAAATCATTATATGTACCAGTTTCCTCTCTTGGAAGAGCGTGCAGAAAAGAAATATGAGTGAGAAAAAAACAACTGATTTGAAGTGCTAAAATGTCCAACAAAACAGGGATATCAACACACTCCTTAAGGAACCTTACACACTGAATCATATGGTTATTGGTTTTATGAAGTTCTGTATAATTGTAGGTCATTTGGATTGATTTCTCATGTTCTGCTTTGTGTCACATTCCTTGGGGCATCATTTATTTCAATAACCACATAACAAACTCCAGGAACTAACAAGCCTGGAGAGGCAAAGGGACACTTTTTGTCCCCACCACTCCTCACACTCCTATTCCACCTTGAAAAATTTCCAGCGAATTTGGAGATTCTCAGGAGAGAATTTGCATACCATCTGCTTCTGTGGAAATCCATCCCACAGCTTATCTGCCTGCGGTCCTGTGGATTCTAAGTGCTCTCCGCAGCTACAGCTGCTATTCTATTCCCCTGGTAAATCTACCATCTCTTTACCTCCACTACCTAAAAAAGCATATCCCTTTAGGAGTTTTACAGTTTTGATCTTACATTTAGATCTTTATCCTAGAGGAAAACATAGGCAAAACACTCTATGACATAAATCACAGCAGGATCCTCTATGACCCACCTCCTAGAGTAATTGAAATAAAAGCAAAAATAAACAAATGGGACCTAATTAAACTTAAAAGCTTTTGCACAATGAAGGAAACTATAAGCAAGGTGGAAAGACAGCCTTCAGAATGGAAGAAAATAATAGCAACAAAAGCAGCTGACAAAGAATTAATCTGAAAAATATATAAGCAGCTCATGCAGCTCAATACCAGAAAAGTAAACAACCCAATCAAAAAATAGGCCAAAGAACTAAACAGATATCTCTCTAAAGACGACATACAGGTGGCTAACAAACACATGAAAAGATGCTCAACATCACTCGTTATCAGAGAAATGCAAAGCAAAACCACAGTGAGGCACCATCTCATGCTGGTCAGAATGGCTGCTGTCAAAAAGTCTACAAGCAATAAATGCTGCAGAGGATGTGGAGAAAAGGGAACCCTCTTACACTGTTGGTGGGAATGCAAACTAGTGCAGCCACTATGGAGAACAGTGTGGAGATGCCTTAAAAAACTGGAACTAGAACTGTCGTACAAGCCAGCAATCCCACTGCGGGGCATACACACCGAGGAAACCAGAATTGAAAGAGACACCTGTCCCCCAATGTTCACCGCAGCATTGTTTACAATAGCCAGGACATGGAAGCCACCTAGATGCCCATCAACAGACGAATGGATAAGAAGGCTGTGGTACATATACACAATGGAATGTTATTCTGTTATTAAAAAGAACACATTTGAATCAGTTCTAATGAGGTGGATTAAACTGGAGTCTATTATGCAGAGTGATGCAAGTCAGAAAGAAAAAGACCAATACGATATATTAACACACATATATGGAATTTAGAAAGATGGTAATGATGACCCTATATGTGAGACAGCAAAAGAGACACAGATCTAAAGAACAGACTTTTGGACTCTAGGAGAAGGTGAGGATGGGATGATTTAAGAGAACAGCATTGAAACATGAATATTACCATATGTGAAATAGATCACCAGTCCAAGTTCGATGCATGAAACAGAGCACTCTAAGCCAGGGCACCAGGTCGACCCTGAGGTGTGGGATAGGGAGGGAGGTGGGAGGGGGTTCAGGATGGAGGACACATGTACATCCATGGCTGATTCATGTCAATGTATTGTAAAATAATTAGCCTCCAATTAAAACAAATAATTAAAGTAAAAAAAAAGCATATCTCTAACACACAGCTGTTGCGCATAACAGGTATTACTGAAGGTCAATGTTTACTCAGTGGTGGTTCTACACGTGAAGCAAAAGGCACGTTCAAAATTGGAATTTATATCTTCACTGTGTATATGCTGCATCTTGACACAGGGCATTTCTCATGGGAGCTGGGATGATAGTCATTTCCTACAATAAACTTGCTCAGCTTCTTTTCACTAACAAGCCCACTTTCTCAAAATTCCTAGATTATCTGGTTCAGTGCCCTGAAATTTTGCTCTTTTAAGTCCACTTTTGGGAAACATCAAATTCCTATTATTTTCTTTTTTTAAAGATTCCACACTGGTACAGTGCTTGAAGTCTTATTCTTTTAGAATTTTTAAATAACGTTTATTTATTAAAAGTTAGCATGTGCAAAATAGGAAACCAAAAGACACAAGAAGCAAAAAGCAAAGTCATTCATAATCACACTGTGCTTGAAGTCTTTTTTTTTAATCAAAAAGCTCTTGTCTTGCTAATAGCAATGTTTTCTTCCTACAGTTATCAATTATAATAATATTTTTTATTATACTTATTTATGGATTTCATATGTTAGTTGTTCAAGCATGTGTGACTGAGTTCCTCTAGACTGTTGCCTGCCAGGCTCCTCTATCCATGGGATTCTCCAGGCAAGAATACTGCAGTGGGTTGCCACTGCCTTCTCCAGGGGATCTTCCCAATCCAGGGGTCAAACCTGGGTCTTCTGCATTGCAGGCAGATTCTTTACTGTCTTAGCCACCAGGGAAGCCCATTTATAGATTATAATTTAATATATTTAGTAATTCAAATGTTAGGTTAATATGCATGAGATAGTTGTTTTCAAATGAAAGATAACTATAAATTGTTCAAAACCTCTATCATAGCATTAATAACATCAATAACAGCACCTGTTAGCTGATCTTCATAACTATAAATTCAGGTAAAATCAGTTATTTTGTTCCAATAATCTACCTAATTTCTTGGTCTAGTTAGCATCAACCACAATATGACAGTCAACTGGGATAAAGAAAATTATCAGATTCAATTTTTTTGATGTTACTTTTTTTATGGAT